>CAMOHE010040636.1:0-31132 GCA_946598075.1 Artocarpus hirsutus | reverse complement strand
ACGACCTGATATTGGTTTTTCTGTTAGTTTTGTGAGTTAGTTCATGAAGAACCCAACAGAAGAACACATGGAAGCAGTATATAGGATTTTGAGGTATCTCAAGATGACACTAGGAAGAGGTCTGTTATATAGAAAGAATGAGAGTCATGAAGTTGAAGTCTTCTCAGATGCAGACTAGGCAGGAGACATCTCAGACAGGCGATCTACATCAGGATATTGTTCCTATGTTTGGGGAAACCTTGTGACTTGGAGAAGCAAGAAGCAATCTGTTGTCTCAAGGAGCAGTGCAGAAGCTGAATTTAGAGCACTTGCTCTTGGTATTTGTGAGGGCATATGGATATAGAGACTTCTTAGTGAACTTAGAGTATCAAGTGAGAAACCTATCAAGATGTTCTGCGACAACCAAGCTGCTCTCAGTATTGCGAAGAATCCTGTGCACCATGATAGGATGAAACACATCGAAATTGATTGACACTTCATCTCAGAAAAGATTGAAAAAGGAATTATGCAACTGATCTATACTCCTACGAAATCTCAAATAGCAGACATTCTCACTAAAGCTTTTCCAAGTACTAACTTTGAAGAACTGAGTCACAAGCTGTGTTTGTACGACATTTACAATGCAACTTGAGGGGGAGTGTTGAAAATCTTCCAAAGTTAGAATCCGGATTCTAGGGATTAAACAAGGAAATATTTTTAGCTGATTGACAACTATAGAATCAGGATTTATTGGGTTGTAATTTGACAATTTTTACTTTCCTAGTTTAGTTTTTCTTTCTGTTATTAGATTAGAAAAGTCAATCGCTGTACCAATATATATGTAGCATCTATGTATCATTTTTATTCAGAGAAATAAGAAATATTCAATATTCTCTCAAAACTCTCTCAAAACTTTCACTCTCTCAAAACTTTCATAGGCAAATGGCCAAAGTTTTATTGGGAAAGTACATTTTTTCACTGTGGTGATTTGTCTTTTATTAACTGGTTTATCGTTGATTTGCCAATGAGTATAATTTTTTCTTTTTTAACTTGGAGGAGATTCAAATTCTTTATCTCTAGGTGAAGTTGAATGTGGTTTTACCATTAAACTATGCTTGCAACCATATATCCCAGTATAATTTGTTTCTTGTGAATTTAAATAAATGATATGATTTAAC
This sequence comes from Artocarpus hirsutus, assembly GCA_946598075.1. NCBI lineage: Eukaryota > Viridiplantae > Streptophyta > Magnoliopsida > Rosales > Moraceae > Artocarpus > Artocarpus hirsutus. The sequence continues at coordinate 29,975 of CAMOHE010040636.1, read as the reverse complement.
ATATGGATCACTTAACAATTCAATATTTATGTATGTATATGTGCCTATCTGTGTAAGTACTTATGAAACACTTAAAATTAGATATGTATAAACTGGGGTTACTTGCTTTATTCGTCGATATGTATAAACTGGGGTTACTGCTTTATTCGTCTCTAAATTTTAAACATTGTGTGATTTGGTCGCTGAACATCAATATTGACAGAACAGTTCTTGAACTTCGATTTTCTTTTGTTTCATAATTTTAACCCTGGCTCTAAATCGACAAAGGATTTCCCTTCAAAAATAAAAAATAAAAACGAAAATTTTGCATAAATAGTTAAACTTTAACGGTAAGACTTATAATTTTTTTATAAAATTCCAAGTTATTCACCAATGTATTCATGATTACTGTTGTTAAGTTTTACAAATCCTTTGTCAATTTTGGTGTCAGGGACAAAAACGAGCAAAAAATAAAAACTCAAGGAGTAATCTGTAAAATTAAAAGATATAGGACTAAATTGTGACAAAACTAAGTTTAGGGACTTATGGAGCTAACAATCCATTGATTTCAGAGAAAAATGAAAATTTACAAACTCTGAATTAATTTTTTTCTTGATGGATTATGCAATACATATGTTTTATAATCAAACTGTAACTGTCTGAGCACTAGCCTACAAAATAAGTTGATGAAATGAAACAAAACTAACTACATAAACAAACCTCTGCAGGAATAAAGCACGTGGTAACATCATAAAATAAATAGCTCAATATTGGCTCCATTCTATATATTCTTTCTTCAAGGAATCAAATATCCAATCCATGATTCTGCTCCATATGGACAAAAATTTTAGTATCTAAAAGATATGACTTTCATTTTCAAGCACATTTGCTTATATGGACCAACCGTTCCTTTGAATCTGGCAGAAGAAGAAGAACTACAAGCCTCATGCATATGTCCTTAATCTAACGGCGGTCATATCTTTTAAACAGGATCATTACACCTAACCACTTTAATATTTTTTCTGGGTTCCCTCTGCTGGTCTATCTATACTAATGTCGAAGAAAAAGTACAATAAAAATATGAATTCATACAATACTGTTTTGTAATCTCTCACGTGAATTGATATTCTCAGCTGAGTAACAAGACAATACCCATGTCTTTGCCACGAGATCATGTCTCCCATGTTCTCTTTATAATTTAATATAGACTATATTTCACACATCTAGTACAAAGATGATTAGGCTCTGGACCAACAGAAAAACAAATCTGCTTTCTCTGCTACCTAAGTTCAAAGATCTAGTTTTCTTGTGCTTCCTTTTTGGAAATACAAAGAAAGAATGGGGTTGATCCATTTTTCAGGAATTTCCAGTGCCAAGAAAAAGGTCCTTCGTTCTCTTCTGACCTGAACCAAGCAGCTTCAAAAGGCTTCAATGTCCCAAAAGGTCATTTTGCGGTTTTTGTGGGAGAGAGCCAAAAAAAGAGGTTTGTAGTTCCCATATATCTCTTGAACGAGCCTTGTTTTCAAGAACTGTCACGTAAAGCTGAGGGAGAATTTGGATACGAACACCCAATGGGAGGTATTACAATCTCCTGCAATGAAGATTTCTTCTCTGATATCATTTCTCGTATAACCGAGTAAGATCAGAGTGGAAGACACAGAGATTTCAGATTGAATTCAGAACCAACATTGTAATGACCCGAAAAATTCAAACACTAATAACAATGATTAATTAAGAGTTTTCCCTCATGACTTAGCTAAGTACTTGAGAAAGTACGAGTTTTAAGTTTATTAATGCCCAAATTTGAAGGTTTTACTAGCCATAAGACCTTAGAGATAAATAATATTATGAATGCACAAATTTATGTGCTTTATTTATGAAACATGTAACAATGTAATGTTATGATAGTACATTAAAATAATTAAACAAATAATTATTAATGTGCTAAACCAAGAGTTTATAATTTATTATGTATAAGCCAAAAAGATGATGTTTTTGGCAAAAGTAGAATTTCCAACTTACTAAGATTATGTGAAAATTCCTATGTGATATCAGTTCAGTAAAAGAAACCCAGATCAATAGTGATCATGAGCTCCATACCATAAATTAAAAATGGTGAGCACCAAGTTTAAGGATGCAAGAATTCCAATGTTTGGAATGTGTATAGTTAATTATTGTACACATTAATAATTATATAAAGTTTATTATTATTGTTGTAATAACAATGTCAATAATAATAATATCAATTATTAAAATAATAGTGAATAAGAAGAAGAAGAAGAGCATTGATGGAGTCCACAAACACTGATCTATTGGTAAGATGTGGACCTATAAATGGCTCTTTATAAGGAGTAGTTAATGAAGCATAAAATTGTGCTAAGTTTAGAATTTAAATTAAATTGACTTTCAGATAGTCAATTTAATTTACAAAACTTTTATAAAATTACAACTATTGTTTTATAATGAAATCTGAAGTTTACAATATGAAAATTGTTAATAAAAAATAATAATAAAATAATAATATATATATATATTAATAATTATATTGAGCAAAGTTAAATGCACAATATCTTTCCAAGAATTCATATACATATATGCATATATATATATATATATGTATATAGTTGTGAAAATAATTAATTATCAATTTTGAGGATAAATGTATCAAAGTTTATTGTTTCAAAATTAAATCATGAAATCTATATAGTATGGATAAAATTATGAAAATGATTTTTATGTCAGAATGAATATTGCAGCAACACAAAAATACAACAAGTGAATTGAAAATTTATGTGATTATCTTTAAAGTGCAAATAAATCACAGTTTTTAAAAGTACAATTATATTTATGAAAAATTTAAGTTTACGGATCAAATTTGATCTGCCTGACACAACACAATTTAGACTGTGTAGATTCAAAATGGTCTATAAATAAATAAAAAAAAACTGACCAATCAGATCAGCTCACTCTCTCTACTTTCTCTCTCTACTCTCTCTCTCTCTCCTTAAACTCAGTCCAAAATCTGACCTCTATTTTTGACACCTCCCACACCGTTGGAAAGATCTCGAGGAGCTGAGTCCGACGGTGTGTCGTGCCACCCACAACTCCGCCAGAGTAGCCCTCACACGCCGGTCAAAGTGGCCGAAAATCACAAAATTTTTCGGTATGATTTCTCCTCCGTCCGAGCTCCGATCGAGACAATCTTGGTGTCTATAGACTCAGAAGGAAGAAAGGAAGAGCATGGTGTTGAGTTTTGGGTTCGATTTCACGCAAAATGGGCCTGACAGAGTGCTCCTATGTCTGTCATCGAGCCACCGCTGGACCCGCCATCTCCGGCGGCGTTGTGACACACTGCCTATGCCATTCGACTCAGAGGGCGACGGGGAGTGAGAACCCCCGCCCAATTGCACCCCATCTTGGGCCGATGTCAAAGTTTGAAGTCATCACCGTCAAGCCGTCGTGGAGCTCGCCGATCTTGCAGCTCCGACCACCGTCGAGGTCAATCGACCTCACCATTTCATTCAGAAGATCAAGGCGAGCAAGACGCTTCGATCAATTTCGTCGTAGTGTCCCTGGCCATAGATAAATAGGAGTCCGCCGTCGCCATCCGACGTGGGAGCCATGGTGCCTACACTTCTCGACCGCCTCACCCCAAATTGGAGGAGGGGAAATGTTCAAACCAGCACGAAGAAGCTTGTTGACCCTTCAATTTCACGAAACACCTATCGGAGAACCACGCACGGCCTCCGCCTTTGTGTGCCACCGCGAGAGGCCTTGGTCGGTCGTTCGACATGATGACATGGTGAACCACAGCCACCAACACACTCAAACAAGAGTGGGGAACAAATCCCCCAAGCCAATTTGGCCAAGCCACTGCCGGAGATAAGAGATCGGTGCCACCGTTTTTGCCTGAGAAATCCACCCTCAATTCGAGCAGTTGGAGATCAAATTGGGTCAAATTGACCCCACCAGTCAACTTAGGAGGTGGAAAATTGGGGGCATCTGAAGTTTCAGCCATCGCCGACCATTGAAGTCGCCGCACGCACCCCACGCGCCGTCGTGGATGGCCGGCCTCCGACGAACCTCAGGTTTTGAGCTCCCTACCTCCGATCGATGATCCAAGACCACCTCCTAACTCGTTTCGACGCTCTGAATGTGATGGTGCCCTCTGTTTGAGCTAATTTCACTATGGAGAAAATCATCTGGTACCGACTGCATGTCGATCGAGGCAACCCAGACTACAATAATGGAGTCTAGAATGATGTTTTCAGCAATAATAAATCTCCATGGAGCATTGCTAGCCATCCACAGCCGCTCGAGGAGCACTGCTGAGGATGCTGCGTAGACTGCAGATACAGCGAGATACAACTGAACCCGCTCAGCTCGGAGTCTAGGTAAGTAGGAATCTCGCCTATAGTATGAATAATTTTAAAAATAAATTAATTTTATATATTTTCATAAAAATTATGAAAATGCATGATCAATGATTTATTACACTATTATATGTTATGATGTGATATGTTATGTTATGACATGATGTGAAATGCTATGATGATGATGTGATGAATAATGTGTGATGCATGCAATATTTAAATTATATTGTTTGATCAGCTTCAAGTCAAGCATGATTATGATTTAAGACTCAAGAATTATGAGATTGTGATGTCATGTAGTGAAAAGTCATACTACATACACACAATAATGCAAGTGAAACTTATATGACAAGTTAAGGGTGTTGTACCAACCTCCCGACCCACGGGGAGGTTCCATGTTAAAGAAATGAATAATCTTGGTGTCATTGGGACCTTGCGAACCCTAACTTCCCAAGACTCACGCGCAATTGGTATGATTACCAGGACCAAAGTAAGAAGATAAGATAAAGCTTAAATAATTAAGCATAATTCAAGTTTATAAGCAAGCATAAAATGCTCATCCATATTTTTATAAAAATGGTTTTTATTTACGTTTTGCCAGAATAATTTCCTACTTGCTGAGCAAAAGCTCATTTAAGTATGTTCATGCTGTTGGTAAGAAAACCTGTCAGCGGCACTTGATAGGCAGTGGTGAACAGCAGACGAATGGTGAAGATGGGGATGGATATCGCTTACGCAATGTAATATTTTAGCATTTTTATTTTACAAATTTATGAATGTTTTATTTTACAAAATTTTATATGTTTACATCTTGCAAAAATTATATGCATATGAATAAGTAATTAAGTTACGTAATTATGCCTTAAAAACCGAGCTCGTGTTTACACAACCTTGGTTCAAAGGATTTTAAAGTTTAAGAATGTTGCAATAGATAATGCAACAAATACACGAACTATTTAAGTAAGAAAATTATAAATTTATTTAGGATTAAAAACGATTATTAAAGCTTTACGTTATGTTAAGAAATGAATTTTATAGATATGTTTCTATGAAATTATTATGAAAGTTTAAAGGAAAAGCTTTAAGAAATTAGTATCTTAAATTTAAAAGTTTAAGTTATAAGAAATTATGTTTTGACTAGTTTAAGAAGGTTTGATGCAACAAATGTGTGAAATTTTCAAGTGAGAAAATTATATGATCATTATAATAAGAAAATGATCATATAAGTTTTATGCCAAAATAAGTAACGATTTTATGAATATGTTTTTAGGAATTTACTTTCATGAAAGTCTAGATGAATATACTTCAAAAATTATTATTATTATGACGATTTAAGTAAATGAGTTCCAAGTAATTATTATTATGATAAGTTCTGAAAAGATTAAGTTTTAAGATATCAATATGTTATGTTTAAGATGTTAAATTATAAGTAAAATATATAAATAATTTTTTAGAAAGTTTTAAAGAGCATTTAAATGGGATTTTATTTTAATATTTAATTTAAAATTAATTTGAAAATAGTTTTATTTAAATTGATAAATGTCCTTAAAGTAATAGTTGCTAAATAAGCATCCTTATGTTTAAAAAGAAAAGTTCAAGAAAATTACTATGGTTATGTTTCAAGAAATAAATGTTATGAGTTATGTAAAGGATCATGCTTTTGGAAATTATGGTTATGTTAAAACATAATTATGTAACGCCCCCAAGTAGGGGTTAACAGTTTTTATTAAATAAAATAAAGATTAGAAAATAAATATAAATCATCAAAGTAATTTACCCAGGACTTAAATAAAAACTCTCAAATTAAAATAAAAACATAAACAAATAAATAAACCACAGTTTAATGTAGCACCTTAAATTTTAATAATATACAACTATCATCATCATCATTTCAACCTTCAACAAATCTTAATACAGTCACAGAAAATAACAATCGATGCTTACATTATCATGAAGATCATTCTTTGCATTCAAAGCAATCCCAACGTAATATAGCTGCATAGCTTCTCCAACTATTTTTCTTGTAGTCACCTCACACTTAGTGAGTCCTGAAAAGTTAAACATATCAGGAAATGAGCGACAACATGCTCAGTAGGAAAAACTATTACTCACCTTAAGGTTTTATTCTTACCACATTAAACTTGCATGGTTAGTTAGTTTTCATCATTACCCAAATTATGAGATTGATTATGATCATATTCCGTGGATACCATAGCTAATCATTACCAAGTTTCATACATATACATATATACAATATTCTCATTCATCATTATTACTAGGTATCCACATTTCATAAAGTATTACTCAACTTATCGAAACCCGAATAGGCGTGCTTGACCACCCTCCAAACATTCCAAGGGTATTCCGGTAAGGGGACATTAAGCCCCGAGTCCTCACCAAGTCGATTCTTGTACAGTGCGTTCTGGGACTTTTGACCTAAGGAAACGTCATCACTTTCCCCCTATTTTATCTTTTAGGGTATTCGTGCCCAAGGAAGTAACCGCCGCCCTCTTCATGTCTCACCATTTCTCAATGTTCCATCATTATTTATAGAATCAAATTTCCTAACCATGCTTTCCAATTTATAACAACATATATTAATTCATTATGTTCCTCGCTAATCAATACAAGGCGAGTTCATATCATAGTTTCATATGTAATTCTCATATAATAGCAGTTCAACGTAGATACATATATCTTGTGGTAAAACAATCAATTTTAATTCCATAAAAACCTTACAAAAGATGAGTAATAGAATCCCTACCTTCCAAGCTTCTCAACAATCCTTTAATCTCCGAATTCAATTAACGTAAGCTCCACACACCCTTGATCCTAAGGTGTGCATAAGGACAATTAAAACTAAAACACAACATGTAACCACATCCATAAATGAATCTATATATTTCAGTCTCTAATAAGATTCATAAATCACTTAGGATAGTGTCGGAAAGGTTGCAAGACATTCAGGGATTAGAAGGTGAGCAAAGTTGGGTTCACTATCCACAATTAGCACATAGGGTAATAGGTAGTTTACTTAAGATAGACGGGTGGTAATGCTGCCACTAGTAGATTTTCTAGTTTCCAACCTGAGAATTGAAAAATTCATAGAAAATAAAATATAACTCCAATTTAGGCTTATGATAGCTCGTTAGAAAGCTTAGGATGTCTACTTTTAAAATATGTAAACCAATTTACAAAATTCATTTTTATCTAATCCTAGAATTTCAAGAAAGGCTACTGCCCATAGAAATAATACAAGGTTTATGGAAGGTTAAGTTTCTCTTTAACCCAAAGCATATTATTCTTGTTCAATATCTCAAAACCATTCTAAAATATACAGCATGCATTATATAATCATAATAAACATATTCACATGAGTTCAAAATCATCATCAAACCAAAATAAAGGTTGGTTGTCGGTTTCAACTTAGAACTCAAGTTTTTGTTCATAAATGCTCAAATATGCATGCTAACATAATTAGAAATTCGCTTGAACTTGGAATACGAAAATCATGCATTAAACATGGAGAAAACACATAGCATTAAACATGGAGAAAACACATACTAAAACCAAGTTTGAATTAAAGAAAACCTACCTCAAAACTCCTTTGAAAAACACCAAAGTTCGGGTTAAAAATCAAGCTTGTATTGACTCCAAAACGGCTTCAAACGTGGCTAGAAATTATAGTTGTCGTGGTTGCAAAGAGAGCTTTATGCCTTGTGTTTTTGGTTGAAAATTGAAGTGAGAAAGGAGAGAATGAAAAACTAGAGAAGAGAGTGGTGATGGTTGAATAAATAGACATCAAATTAATTGAGGAGCGGGATAGAATTAAATGAGCATTAAAAGAAAATATTATCATGTCTCCCATGGAGACTTTTAGTAAATAATGTCAACATAATTGAGGGGACAAATGGGGTAAGTTGTAGAAGAAGATGAAGGAAGCATTAAAAAGGTGGTTGAGAAAACATATCGATGTCTCCTGGTAGTTGAGGTGAATTAATTCTATGTCTCCAAGTCGTTGAGGCTACTTAATTAAGCATTAATGTAGCGGGACAAGGTTGGTAGAAGTAAGTGATAGGTAGATTTAAAATATTTACTACGGAGACTTAGTAAAAATGCTAAAGTGACATATTTATTCATATGATTTTATCAAAAATCATACCCGTTAAAATAACGAGTGTTTCAATTTATTATTATTACTTTATCATCACGTTGATAAATTTATGTTATTATATTCGGTTTACAAAATTAAGTTTTAAGAAATGATTATTATATCTTTCAAAGTTACACGTTGAGAATTCTTTATCTTCAAGAATTCGTTTGTTAATAAGATTTGGAAAACAGTTATTATTTCTTCTAAGATTTTATGCTAAGGATTCTACAACAAGAATCCATTTAAAAAAAAAAATTATTCCGAAATTTCTGTACTTTATTCTTAAGTATGTTAAAGTTTACGACTATGTTTAAGTTAAGTGACGGCCACGTAAGGAGGGTCGTTACAAACATAGTACTTTTTACATCAATGAACTCTCATTAGAGATCGAAGAAGCCGATGGGAATCCATTTTCAGAGAAGAAGTCTTCATCTCAACGCTTAATAATAGGGATAGACACATTTTAATTACAGTCACAAGAAAATGTCATAGTTAAAACCTTTTAACACAAACAATGCCAACACCTTGTAACTATTTTTACTAGGGGGCTAAAAAAAAAAATGTCCCTAAGCATGGTATAAATGGATGTAATTTTAAATTTTTGTCATTGAATTATTTGTTTGGAGTCTCTTCTTTCCTTTTTTTTTTTTCCTTGGATATAGCAAAGTAACATTGATCTATAGTGAGGAAAGTGACATATTACACTAATGTGAAGATGTCGTCCTCTTTTGCTAATAATCATTAGTGATTCCTCATGACAATGTTTGGCTAGCGATTCGACCAATTCTTTCACTCTCTCCAGCTCTCAGTGTTTTTTTTTTTTTTTTTTTGGGGCATTTCAGATTCTTCTGTTTGTGAACATAATGATCTTTGAATAAATTCCTTCAACTTAGAAATTTTTTAAGATACTTCCTTTATGAATGTTTTATGTTGCTTCATGCTTGTCCCTTTTCCCCTGGGAAAAACAGAGTATGGAATTGTTAACAATGCAATATTTCACATTCAGAGTTCTCTTTTTTCTTCAACTTGAACATGTTAGTTGAAATTTGATAGGTTCACCAATCTAACCGTAAATGACTTCTAAACCTCCCTTTTCGTGATAGTGCTAAGGGAGGATATTGATACCTGTCATGCATAGTACAGCTTTCCATTTCACAGAACCTTGAAATTGTATTCAGAGACTTTTGAGCTTTGGATCAGCAGCAACTAAAATTTCTACGGTGCTTGAAGGGTAACGAACTTCCTATTATTTTCTAAATGTTAGTACTAATTACAACAATGTGAAAGAGAGAGGTAAATTGATAAAAGTGATTAAAGTGACTTTTATTAACCAAGTACTTGAATTTCGTTCGGAAAATTGCCATGTGAAAGTTTATCCTCTGTCACGCTCAGACTCCTACATTTAGTATTTAGAAAAATGAAGACTAAGCACAAAGACTAAGAGGGGAGAATGCACTTTTAATAAAAAATTTGATATATTAATTGCAATCACATCTTGCACATTTCTCATTCTGGGAGTTATTTTTCCACTCCACAAGATAAAAAGAATGACAAGAAAAAAAAAACTGCAAAAAATATGTATTATATACTTAATCTCTGCTCTACAAAACTTTGGTTATGGAACTAAATAATTTTGCTCATATTTCATGCAGCACTTAGATGAGAGATGAGATCAATGAGGGCATATTCTGCGCACGGAATTGTCAGACCGCCCGTGAGATGATCAAATCCAAATTCTTCTTCAGCTTGACTTAGCAGCACTTGGAATGAATGATGATTTAGAAATGAAACAGGAATCACAAACCGCTTCTTCTCATTCTCTCCAACATAAACTGCAAAATGACCTTTCGGAACATCTAATGCCATTGAGGCTGATTTCTTTGTGTTGGATAAAGATCTTTGAAGCAATTTCTTAGCTGGAACTACTCGGGGCAAACGGAAACCCATTTGTTATCTATTTATGTTGATTAAGAACAAGAATAAGGAGCGACCGAGAGAAGCTCTAAAAGGACTTGTAAAACAAGGGAAGCTTTGGAAAATGCAATGACTTGACTGCCTAGTTAATCCAGCTAAATGCTTATTTATAGTTCGAAGATTGTGTATGATATCGCTTGTTGTTTTGAATGAGTGATAGAGCAAGCCTAACTGTGGTGGACAAAGTGAGAAATATGGAGTCATGAGGTATCACATGGGCTTGTCTTTAAACTCGTCTTGACTAAGCCTTACCATTCGGATTACCATGGGAACAAAACTGACCCACTTCCTACGTGCAAGCTTGCAGTTGATAAAAAGATTTTTGCTGGCTTGGACCCAATTATCTTTATATGTTCATCACTAACCCTGCATCCTGCAGAACTCTTGCTGTTTTGAATGAATGGCAAGACGCAATTTGAATCGGGTCTACTCAGAGCTATGAGTTCATTCGAGATCACATGGTTCTGTCTTCCAGCAAACCATGAAGAGAATGCAAGAGTGCTAGAGTAGTAATCAATTTGTAATTAGCAATCACGAAAAAAGTTGGACAAAAATTTAAAGGAAAGTGTAATTTCTTAAAAAGTATACTGTTTCGCAAAATTGAACTTCCTAATATGATTATAAAGGTACGAACGAAAAAAAGGGGGTCTTGTGGTTGTCCAGATCGTACCACAAGGCATGCACCTTAGATTATCAGTACAGCCAGCAAAAGGGATCTGTATATTCACTTTTTTGATCCAGAGTTTTTAGGTCCGTGTCCTTCATAGATTGTGAAAAAAAAAAGGCCATTTCACAATTTATGAGATCCAAATCAAAACCAAGTAACTCAGTGAAGAAAAAAATTGGAAGAACGTTCATTTTTGTCACTCTTAGGAGCAACTGGAAAATTGTAACATAAATTAATTTTTGTTACGTAGTTCTTGTCGTCATAATCAAGAGTTGAACTGTGAAAAACTCAGCTTTATTTGGCAATGTCTTTGGAACTTCTTAGTTCCAACTGCTACAGCATAAAGCTCTCATATGTTATAGTGTAAAGCTCTCACATTCTACAATATCTTAGTTCCAACTATATAGTTCTAACAATGTTCCTAAACACACTAAATCAATGAAGTCATCTTCTCTGCAGAGAATAGCAAGACCTCTCACCGGAAGATCCACATCTAAATTGTTCTTCAGCTTGACATATATACCACCGATTTGCAAAAAGAAACGAAATAAGAATAATTACGTAGGCAAAAACCAGTATATAGGATTAATTTTTTTTTCAAATATATGTTATATTATGTGCTGAAAAATCTCATATTAATATTCGATTCCCTTTGGAGGTCATTGGATATGATTAGAAACATAAGAACTTGAAAATTTAAGAAGTCACATGGTTCTGTTCTCCAGCTCATAGCGAATGACTGACCTTTCTGAAGCGAAAGAGGTTTGGCCATAATAATCCTGTTTAAAAGAGAAGCACTCTCGCCAAGTTAAGAGCATGCACTTTATGGATATAATATAACCTACTATTATAGTAAGAGGTGCATTAGGTATGAAAGTCTCTTCTGCTACGAAAATTCAACGAACCAAACTGGCGCCATTAGTTGAAATAGAAAGTTAAATATGTGTATTCAATATGAAAACTTTTGTTTGGTCCAACGAGTAGACAATAACTTTATATTTGACCTGATGGAAAATATCATTCAAGGAGACCTAACATATTTAGTTGTCTTTCTGAGCTTTTTCTTCAATCTTGCTGCATGAAATGAACGTCAGAGAAATAAAATGGATGGGTCCGGTGAGACAAATGGGTGCATTTCATGAGGCATCACACATGGGATTGTCTTTAAACTCTTTATTATCTTTTAGAGTATTAGATGAAACGCACCTTACCCAACTATATCTTTGTGCAAAAATATTTGCTTTTGTTAAAGGAGGAACAGATTTGGTTTCGTTTTGGACCCGACCATGTTTATATGCTACAACTTTTTATTCTGCAGCTCTTGATATATGAATTGAATGGTCAGATGCAATTTCGGTCTGGTCTACTGAGAGCTGTGAACTCATTAGAGATCACATGCATCTGTCTCCCAATTAACTACAGAATGCAAGAGCGATAATGGGATTGTACAGCTAAGTTCATCTTCAATTTTGTCTTTGAGGGACAAGACTCGTGAAGTGACTTGGTATGTTACTAAACCCAATCATATATGTATATATAATGGATGCTTTACAATATGGAATGGTAGATCAGACAAATGCACTGCATGAAATAAATGATTTGGTTGGGTACAACTGGGATTCATGCTCAGGACCAATCACATGGTTCTGTCCAACAACTTATTAACATTACTGGTTTGAAAATTGGCTGGTGAAAGAACTTCTCGTAACCAATTTAGTATAAGAAAATGCCAAATTAAATAGTTGGTTTGCAACTCAAAAAGATCTGGATATGCTGGTGAAAACCAGTACATAAAGGACATAAGCACTTGTAATATGACATGGTTATGTCTGTCAAACTCATTCCTAGAGAAACTTGCCTTGTGAATGTGGCCCCATAACTTGGGACCAAATTAATCTATTTAGGCGGCATGTCATTTCAATTAAAGATCGATAGGTAAGTAGGTACTAAGTACTACTTGTAACTACGGCGTTCTGAACTTGTGGCATTGTTTAATACATATGGGATCTTACTAGTTTAGTTAAAGCTGGAAAATTTATTTGCCATTTTTTAAGAGACGTCCACGATAAGGGGTGATAAAGTGATTTCTTCAAAGTCAATGCGTCCTTAGAGGACTATAAACTGATTTATATACGCCATTACCTGGACAAAAGCTTAATCAGAATCTCTAAATTCTGCAGTAGCTATGTCTTGGTTTGAGGATGTTCCTTTTGTTTATGAAAGGATAATCAAATTGGTTTAAACAACAGCTTGTTGGCTAAATGGCACTGTAAAAATCCGTTTAAATTGGAGAGAAGCAATGAATGAGGTGAATTGTAAAATCTTGTTAGTGTAAGAACAAAATTGTGATGAAAACCATCATCACCTATGATCATTCATATCAAATCACTGAGAAAATTAATAAGATGTAGAAGCTAACCTGAATCCATAGATGCGATGTGAATCCTGAGTCTGTAGGTTGAGGATCTTCCAAGTCTGGTACGTAAGTCCTCCTTCACAGTATGCCTCTACAATTGGTGATCAAAAAAATAATTTACATACTAACTTGGGGACCACAACCCCTTTATATAACTGCTAAACTTTAACAATTATCCTTAATTACCAATTTAGCCTATCGTAAAATCAGTAATTATATTTTGGTGTCTACACATAGGAGGCCCACACTTAATGATGCATTAAAAGCCCAAAACCCGAATTGATCACATTTAATCAGGCAACCTTATCAGATAACCTTTTAATACATATTTATTTAATATATTAGCCCATATATTGTCCTTCATAGACTTTATATAACTGCTAAACTTTAACAAGTATCCTTAATTACCAATTTAGTCTATCATAAAATAAGTAATTATATTTTGGTGTCTACACATAGAAGGCTCACACTTAATGATACATTAAAAGCCCAAAACCTGAATTGATCACTTTTAATCAGGCAACCTTATCAGATAGCCTTTTAATACACATTTATTTAGTATATTAGCCCATATATTGTCCTTCATAGACTTTATCTCTTCATTCATGGCATCAATCTACTCTTGAGATCTAGAACCTTTCATGACTTGATAGAAGTTGATTGGATCATCTTCCATCACACCAACGCCAAATTAATGTTTTTGGAGAAATACAATGTAATCATCTAGTACCGTACTTCTCCTTTCTCTAGTGAATCTCCTTAATTGCATAGGTTCTTGATATGGTAGAGTTTGTTCTTCTAGAACAATTTCTAAAATGGGAGGTTCTTCGACATTGTCTTGGTTTGGATTTGCTTCTTATATAATGTCAGGTATAAGAACCTAATTAATGTTAATAACAGCAGTAGGAATATCAACATATTCCTCTTCAAAGACAAAGTCCCTGACCTTATCTTCCCCTGCAAACTTGACATCCTCAAAGAATTAGGCATTTCTCGTTTTAAATGTTGACTTAGTCATAGGATCATAAAACTTATATCTCCTGGATCATTCAAAGTATCCAATAAAATAGTAACTCACTGTCCTTGAGTCTAGTTTCTTTTCATTAGGCCTATAAGGCCTTGCCTCAGCTGGATATTCCCAAACATGCAGATGCTTTAAACTAAGCTTTCTGCCCGTCCAAAGTTCATAAGGGGTTTTGGTAGTTGCTTTAGTTGGAACCCTATTAAGGATATATGCTGCAGTCTTAAGCGCTTCTCCCCAGAGTGATTCTGGTAAGGTAGAATGAGAAATCATACTCTTCACCATTTCATTAAGCATCATTTTTCATCTTTCAGTAACACCATTCATAATGGCGCGAACCCATCATAGTGTACTGTGGGACGATATCGCTTTCCTCTATGAACTTAACAAACGATCCTAAACATTGTTCACCTGAACCGTCATATCTACCATAGTACTCACCACCACGGTCAGATCTGACGCTTTAAATCTTTTCAACTTCAGCCTTATAATTTTTGAACACATCCAACGACTGTGACTTTTCATGAATGAGATATATATAGCCATATCTAAAAAAATCATCTATGAAAGTTATAAAACATTGTTGACAATTCCAAAAAACCATAGGAAATGACCCACAAATATCTGTCTATATAAGTTTTAAGACGTCCAAAGTCCTGTTGGCTTCAAATCTCCTTTTATTGGTTTGTTTCCCCTTAATACAGTTAACACAAATATCAATATCTATAAAGTCTAAGGCTTCGAGAATTTCGTCTAACACAAGTCTCTCTATTCTCCTTCTAGAGATATGGCCCAATCTCTTGTGCTATAATGCAGCTAAATTCTTATTGGTTAATTTTCTCTTTATACCTCGTGTACTTAAATTGTAGGGATTTATTAAATGAAGCAATTGTATCGATCAAATAAAGACTATCGTAACCTAACAAAGAACCGGAACCAACCAATTTTGAATAATAAAGCAAACTAAATTTTTCATTTCCAAATGAACAACAATAATCATTTTTGTCCAAAATAGAAATAGAAATCAAATTCTATCTAAAAGACGGTATAATAAATATTTCGTTAAGATCTAAATAAAATCCAATTTTTAACAACAATCTAAATTTCCCTATTATTTCAACTTCAACCTTCTTACCATCGCCCATGTAGATGTATCTTTCACCATCATTTGGCTCTTGGCATCTTTGACAACCCTGCTAGACACACTGATGTAAGTGGTTGCACTATAATATATCCATCAAGTATGTTTAAGTACCGAAGTTAAATTAACCTCAAAACAAACCAAATTAAGAAGCATACCTTTCCTCGCATGCCAAGCATGATAATTGGTGTGATATTTCTTCTTATGTCCTGTAGCTCCATAGAAGAAACAACCCATGCCTTCCAGATCAATCGGTCTCTTTTGTTATTTCTTTTAAGGAGCCATAACTACAGCTTCTTTATCCTTCTTTCTTTTTTTTCCTTTGTCCTTGGAAGCATTAAGAAAGTGAGCACTTTCTGTCTTTTCTTGCTTTAACCTTTCCTCTTCTTACACATAATGTGAGATAAGCTCATTAAGAGACCAAGTCTCCTTTTGGCAGTTATAGCTCACCTTAAACTCACTAAATTATGATGGAAGAGATACAAGAACTAAATGCACTAGCAAGTCCTCAAAAAGGTCAAGCTTAAGTGCTCTCAGTTTTGAAGCAAGATGTGACATCTCCATGATGTACTCCCTGATGTTCCCCTTATCTGTGTATCTCATTGAGATGAGGCTTGCCAAAAGTATACTTGTTTTAGCCTTTTCATTTTTTTTGGCAAATCACTTCTCAATGTCCTCAAGGAATTCTTTGACTGTCTTTATCATTTTTGATATAATGCCCCTGAATGCTTCTAGAATGGCCTTCTTCATGATCATCATACACATGCGATTTGACTTCTTCCACCTTTCCATGTCCCTCTTTTCATTAGAGAAACTCTTATCTGTCAAAGGTGTAGGAGAAGGAACCCTTAATACAAGGTCGAGATCCATGACTTCGAGAACTATAAAGAGGTTCTCTTGCCATGCTTTGAAGTTGCTACCATTCAGCATAGGAATTGATGTTGGTAGTAATGTTTGAAGCAAAACTAGTAGCTCAATCAGAGAACAATATAACAAATCCAAAAACAAGCTCACATAAGAATCCAAAATAGCAATAATAATCCAAATAAGGTAACCCCATCTCAAGATAGCGAACACTCCATTGATATTTAGTCTTTAGACGGAAATATTAACTTATAAGTGATATCTTGATGTAGGAATCAAACACATAAGAATATGTCAAACAATAAATCTTCCTTTGGACCGATTCATTGTTCATATGTAAAACCAAATAATCATCACGTGTTTATCACCACAGGTGTCCATGAAATTCTGTCAAATATTACCTTCCTTTGGGCCGGACTGCATTTTCATAAGTTGCATGGACACAATTGTTTATATTCCAAAACAAATTAATTTCCACAAGAGAGGTAACTTTAGTGACATGTTGCTTAATAATTTATCTCAAAATATATATAAAATACTAATATTTGAATTTAAAATTGCATAAAAAATGACCAAAATTAAAATTAAAAAAATAAAAAATAAAAATAAAAATAAAAATTTTGGTCAAAAGTCAACCTGATCAAAGTCAACTAGTCAAAATCAACCAATCAACTTGACTAGTCAACCTTGATTGGGTCGGGGCTGACTGAGTCCGGTAGACCCAACCTAGATCCTAACCTAGCGCCCCCTTTTTCCCTTTTGTTTTTCAGGTCATCCATGGGTTTAACCCTTGGGTTACAACCAATCACGGGCCCAGCCTGTGTATGTTTTCCATTATCCAATCACGGACCCAACTGGACCAGTATATCCCATTTACGTTTTTGGGCCGAAACCCAAAAAGGCCTAAACCTAGGCCACTTTTCTTTCTTCTTTTTGGCTACTGCTGTAAACATGAAAGTAAATAATAAAGAAGTTCTATATACAAGCATTTTTGCCTACCAACACTTGGAAAGCTGAGTACACTTTTCTTTTCGCTGGTGGCTTTGCCTTTCATAATATCAAAAGAAAAAAAAAATTTGTCTCAAAACTGGATATATATATATATATATATATATATATATATATATATATATAACGTTACCCTTTTTTTTTGAAGCCGTAAGCATGAATACGAAAAATTTAACCCCAAAAAAAAAAAAAATTGCCTATAGATATAGTATTCAATCGTAAACAAACCAATATATATATATATATATATATATATATATATATATATTCTACTTTCTTCTCGGCAGATTGATGTCGTATAATATAATCAAAACAAAACAAATTCTTCAAACTGAATCCCAAGATGATTTCAACCGAAATCATAAATTGCATATATATATATATATATGTATACATTCCTTTAAATTGTTAAACTGCGTCCAAACAAACAAACAAAATATACATATATATATATATATATATATATATGAATACAGTAACGTATTCTCTCAAATATTAAACTAAAAATTCTCCAAACAATTGTTCTTAAATTTAACAATTTTAAAAAATCATATATTGTTAAATTTGAGAATTTTATTATGACAATTATATCTAAAAAATTTTTGATTTTTAATTATTTAATATAAAGATGCTCTAGATATTACTTGTAAGAACAAAATTGTGATAAAAACCATCATTCATTCATGTCAAATCACCAATAAAACCAATAAAATACGAAAGCTAGCCTGAATCCATAGATACGATGTGAATAGGAACTTTTAAGTCTGGTACGTAAGTCCTCTTTTACAGTATGCCTCTATAATTTCTCTGTAGATGAAGAACAAAAAAATAACGTACGTCTAACTTAGGGACCACAATCCTTTTATATAACTGCTAAACCTTAACAGTTATCTTTAATTACCAATTTAGCCCAACATAAAATCAGTAATTATATTTTGGTGTCTACACATAAAAAGCTCACACTTAATAATGCATTAAAAGCTCAAAACTTAAATTAATCACTTTTAATTGGTTGGATTAATTCCAACAGTAAGTTCAAAGAAAATTTTCAATAAGTCTGCCAATGAGGGTAGGAAAAAGTGGGATAATTACAAAAACAGCCCCTGAGTGGGAGAGAAGCAAGGTAAACTGAATTATTAGTCAAAACTTGCAAGTTCAAAGAAATTGTTTTAATAAGTTTGCTTCTCAACTCAGCATCCTCAAATGATGAGGAAAAAAAAAATTGGTCTAATTTCTGAGCATCTAGAACATTATGTGGAGGTTTGTTTCTTGAAGGTTGATCAGGTGGGTTGCCTTGTCTCTTACAAAAGGATATCATGACCTGCAAATTCAAGACCAAAAAAAGATTGCAACTTGAAGAGTACTGTGTATGATATTCATTGAGAATATGTCTATTATGTCTATATTCATTTTGCCTTTTTCGTTTGAAGTAAACTTGGTCATGTCCTTACCAAGGCGGTCATGCCGTGATTTGATCCTATATTCTGATGAACATTTCCCATCTACGGTTTAGCCCTTGGTTCTTTGACTTAAAAGCGGTCCCATTGATCAACTTGAACGTTTTCAAAGTGTTTAGAAACCCACTAATTACAGCCATTGAAATTTCATGTTACATGCCTTTAGTTATGATAACATTGTGTTCCAGGTGTCTATCACAAGTTTCAACTTACATTCTTCTTTCCTAGAAAAAATAAATAAATAAATAAAGACATTGTAGAGACAACATAAATTGCATACTACTGGCTTCCATCTATATATCTTAATCTTTTAATTCATTTCAAAGAAGGTGCATCTTGGGTTGATTTAAGAGACCACCTAGTAAGGCATGATAATAAGTGGGAAGACAATACCATGTGAATTACCAAAAGCCTATGTCTCTTTGTAGACCCCATGTACATCCAAATGCCACTTCAGTGTTCACCATTCATGTTTTTGCAACATATTTTTTTGGCCTAGATGCCTATCAAGTATCTTCTGTATATACACATTTACCTGGCTGGTACAGCAGCATCTCAAATCTCAGATCTCTACTTCCTTTCTAAAGTTTCCTCTTCACTTCTCTCTAGAGAGTACTCGCAAACAAAGCAATGGGTTTCCGTTTGCCTCCCGTGGTTAATGCTAAGAAACTTCTTCAGAGGTCTGTTTTAAATGCAAGCCAAGCAGCTTCAAATGTAGCTCATGTCCCGAAAGGCTATTTGGCAGTTTATGTTGGGGATGAGAGTGAAATGAAGAGTTTTGTGATTCCTATATCATATCTCAACCAACCTTCTTTCCAAGAGTTGCTAAGTCAAGCTGAAGAAGAATTTGGATTTGATCATCCAATGGGTGCTCTCACAATTCCCTGCAGAGAAGATGCCTTCATTGATCTTATTTCTCTAACGAGTTATTTGTTTTGGGATCTTGTCTCTTGACACTATGCTGTAGATTATTTTTCCTAGTCAATTTTTATTCTTTACATTAATCTGTTGTGGCAGCATTTGTGAAACCGCCCTGATAATTTTTGGTTTCATGCATCCGCTTCCTAAATGTGCAAACTTAATGGATTGCCTCGCTAGAAACGTTGCTACTCGCTAACGACAGTGATTATTACTTGGTTGAGATAATAAGATTAAATTTATCCTACATGTTTTCAGTACAAGAGTGTGCATTGACTCCATCATCTATATGTTGTTTTGCATAGTGAAGGGTCAATTTGACACTTTGCATTGACGGTGGTGTTGGCGTTTATGACAAACGACCAACAATTTAGCAGCACAACAACACTTGGTTTCAATTTTGAACATCATCATTCTCTCAAAAGAAAAAAATGAAGATCATCATCAGGTTTTTTGTTCCTATAAATGAACTTTTACACATACCCTCTAATTTTGGGTACAGCAATTGATAAAACACTCGTTTGGCAAATTGAAAAGTTAGAAATGAATCAGTGGAGTTTGAAAGTGAAAACACATATATAAAGTGAATTCACTTGGATCTTTCCACTTTCTGGATGGCATACTTGAGCTCCTGTTGAATGTTTAACCTTGAAGGTGAGAGTACAATATCCTTCCAAACTGACCCTGCCTCACAAGCTGGGTTGGGGTGCTTGTAGAGTTCATATATGGATTGGGCTTCATCATTCAATCTTCCTACTCTCGTTAAACAATCAATCTCGTCTGGATCAACCAACAAAGTCCTGTCTCTGTCTTTCCATCCTATCAACTTAATTCACAACGAAGAATGCAACCCAATCCATTTCATTAAATGCCTCATTTGTTTTTCTGTTTTTTTTAACCATAAATAATAATATGGAACGTATCAGATTTAGGGGGAAAAAAGGAAGAAAATATTGTACCTTGGGTGGGCCCTCCAAAGCATTAGTGGAGTATAATCTTGCATTATCAACAAGTTGGCAATATGTTAAGAATGCATTTGCAAACCTCTTGTGGGATTTCAATTGTGAGTTTACTCTAACAGCCCTTCTGCATATGATGGCTCTCCTATTGACACCCCAAAAATTACCATATTGATGAATTAGCTTGTTAGGAGGAATTTAAAAAAAAAATAAAAAAATAAAAACAAAACAAAACAAAAAAAAGGAACACTGGAAGTAAAATGTAAACGACTAAAAGATTACCTACCTTATGCCTCTAATAACAGCTAGGTAAGCATCACACACAACTCCTACAAGTTCTATCCTGTATGGTTTTCTCCTCTTGCCATCAACTTTCTCTGGCTCTTCATCTTCAATTCTTTCCCAATAGTTCTCACTGACAGATCCATCTTCAACCACCTTGTAACCAGCTCCCATCCGGTACCGACGTCGGTGGACATTTCTTGCCATTGTTACTGTCTGCACAACAAATGGGACCCAGGAGAGCGTTCCATCCATGATCACATCCCTCCCTTCATTTAGTGCTGTCACCAAAAGGGATGATGCTGCATCTGTAGATGACTGATGGACCTGTGTCACATTTTTCTTTGGTTAAGTGATCAAGTATGTTGAAAATGTTACTTGAATCAATCGGATTGCCTCTAGCAACTAATGTAACGAGTCATATAAACTAACATCAAATTAATGATTTACTTGTTAAATTAATACTACCTCTGAGTTTTCAACCAATATGACTTGTAGGTTGTACTCATTAGAATGACTCGAGACTTTTCGATCAATCTCATTGTTCCCTCTTTTTTTTTTTTTTTTTTTTTGAATTTGGGGCTATTCATTGGTCTTTGAACAAAAAAAAATTTCCAAGTTAGTGACACTTCTGTGCACAGAATTACTACTCTTGTTTCCATAATGTGCCAAAATTGCAAATGCATATACATATGCTAAAAGGCTATAAAATCTTTGGTGGGGAGAGAATCAAAATATCACCAGCTCGGCAGTTTGAAGCATGTCATGGTGCCCTCTGGAGCTAAGGGCTCTGTAGATGACATCTGATTCCTTAAAGGCATCTGCCTCTATGATCACTGCATTCCCAGCAGCACCTGCCCAGAATGGCCTGTTCCACATTTTAATAAAAGGTATGCTATCAACACCTTTTATATTTTTCTGTTAGAAGCTAAAATTAGATGTTACTAATGTTAGTTCTCCAACCAATATTTGCGTTTGTTTTAAGTGTTCCATAGGCAGAATTCGCAAGGGGGAATGATGCATCTACATGAATTGAAGGTGACCTGCTAAATAGTCTAACAAATGTGTTTGTTATTGAATCTATGCATTTCATACTCTTTGAGAATGTCCTTCAGTACAGTGCTCTTCCCTGCTCCCATCCCGCCTCCCATGAGGAGGAGGACCGGGCTTCTCTCGGCAAGGGCCACTGGAGCCATCACTTCCGTGCATCGCGAGTCATCGTTTGATGCTAGCCCCATAGCTTTCAATTCCTCCACTAAGGTAGTGAAGACTCTAGCCACCTTAAGATTCTTTGTCACTCTCTCAAATCTCTGCTGCCTATATAAGATTAGGCCCATTAGGAACATATCTCTAAGAATTAGATTTCCAAATTCTATGCTACCAAGAGCAAAAAACTTGCACAAGAGAAAACAAACAAACAAGAACGTACAAGGTTTGTAGTGCTTCACCCTTATTGAGTAAGCTATGTCAACTTTCAGTTGCCACAGATATTTCATTAGGATGAACAAGATTACAACAACACTCACATATTACACTCTCTCTCAGATTCTGCGTTTTTGCTAACCTCTTTGAAGTTTCTTCCTCATTATTTAGACTAATTACGGCGTGTTTTTTTTAAAAGTTTTGGATTGAAGACAAAAAAGGAAAGGTACCCCTTTCTTAAAACTAACTTGTTTAAAATCTTACCTATTTGAAAAGGTAAAAGGCGAATTAATTAAATCTTTTTCATCTTAACATAAATACTCACCTGGTCGCACGCATGATAATGTCCTTTAGCTTCTTTTTGGGCTCCGCATCATGACTCAATATCTGAAATTTGATAATCCCAAATTAGTATTTTACAATGATACCATAACTCAAAAGAAAGAGCATCTAATTTTGTTCTTTTTGTATTCTCCCCTAAGATAAAGATGATATATATATATATATATATCATAATCACCTGGCTAATCATAAGATCAGCTTGGCTCCAATGAAAGGCAAAGTAACTAAGAATGCATCTTTCAAATTCCTCAACAAGCTTCACAAAAAGAGAATCTGCTTCCGGTTCTTTAGCAAAGAAAGCATATATATCATCCTCAAATCCTCCTGATTTCCTAACGTATTCTGAAGCTAACTTGCACAAATGTGGACATTCTCTTCTATCTTTAAATCCCATTTGCCTAGCTGCGCAAACACATAGTTCAAAATAATTTATAACGTGAAAATTAATTACAAAAAAACAGTTTAATTAGATGTAAAAGTTGGGAAGAATTTATTAATTACCTACATAATGGGAGAACCTCTCAAGCTTTTCAGCTCGACCATTCGCTGACGCTCTTCTCAGGGGGATCATCTTCTGATCCTTAATCTTTCGGATTCGATAACGCATTGCCGCCGCGAAGATTAAGCCGATCGAAGAGGCTACGAAGATCTGCGTGAAGGTTGGTTTGCTTCCATAATCTGAAACAAAATTGAGACTTCAAAATTGATGGGTGAATGGATCAAAAACAAAAAAAAAAAAAAAAAAGAAAGGAGGAAAAAAATTACAACGTTAGTGCAAGTGTAACTCTTGTTCATAGCGCTAATTACCTCTCTGCATGTCGTGTGACTAATTCAGGAAAAATGGATGAGATGATATGAAGAATTTTTCGTTTCTGATAACTGACTCCGAAAGTGAAAAAGAAACGGAAAAAAGAAGCCTGGAATTTGCTTCTGAGATTTCTCTTTTTTGTTGCTGCATGTTCATTTCATGGTCGTCATTGTGATTTGAGAGACCAAGTGCCGATGAATTCTCGGAATAACACGTGTTTTTATCCCATGGCCGTATTTGTACAAAGAAAAAAGAGTGCTAAAATGCTGAGCCTATTTCATACTTTTTTACCAAAGTTAAATTCATTTTTTTGACATGCCCTTATCTTAATTTTCTCAAATAAACAAACTCCAAAGAGCCAATTTTTTTCAAACTTATTTACAGGTGTGTCGTCTAATTCTTTTAACCCCCAACTACCAACACGTGTATACATTTTTTCTTACCATCACACGTGTATACCTTGAATCTACACCTATTACTTACCAAAGTGTCACCTCTTATTTTTCTTCCCCCAACATTTTTAGTCACCTTATTTTTATGTTGCAATACAAAAAGACGAAGATAACTCTTAACGTATGTATATCTCTCTCTTTTTTTTAAGAAAATTTTATTGCAAAACATAGTTATGACCATTTATTACAAGAGAATTTGAACCCTAGCTCTTTGTTAGATCCACCAATTAAGACGGTTAAAGTATATACATAAATAATAAGTATAGAGACCCAAAAGAAAAAGACCTACTGACCAAATAAAATTAAGTGCTTTCAAGGCTCATTACGAAGGACCACTGCAGTCGTTTGATCAAACTAGCTGACTAAAACGAAAACCTTCATTACTGAGGAGACAAATGTTACAATCTATAATCAAATCTAGACAAACATCAACATACCTACCGCTGATAATGTAATGCTTGAAAAAAAATCCAATAATATAATTAATTGAGGATTTTTCCATAATTATGTCATTAAATTCAAAAAGAATAGTAATTTGAGAAATTACACAAAATAGCATATTTTTCTACTCACTAAGTAAATTATGTCATAAGTTTTAAATATGCGTAAAAAATATCATACTGCCAATAAATCAATATTCTTAACATATAAAAAACCCAAAACACCCCTAACAATATATTTGATTTTTATTCCCTATTTTTTTTCAGTTTTTCCACTTTCTACCTTGTATTTGTTTTTCCCTCTCTCTCTTCCCCTGCACCTATCTCTCCATCTCAATGTCCCATCTCTCTCTCCTCAAGTGGTCCTGACCGACCTTCTCGCCACAGCCACCATGCCTAGTTCACAACTTCGATTAGCATCGATGGCCATATTATGTGACGATCTGATGGTGTTGGCCATGATCTGATGGCAACGTTGGACAAGATCTGATGGCAACAGAGAGTAAGATATAGCGGCGACGAGCGAGCCAGATCTAACAGCGGCAGCCAGTTATTAGTTCATAAGACGACGATAGGATCTGATCTTGATGATGTTGTACGTGAAGAGAAGGGGGCGAGAATGAGCGACAAGCTTGAGATCTAACAACGTAGGCGATCGAAAGCAACATTTGACAATAGTAACGGCTTATCACTTGATGAGACGATGACAGGATCTGATCTTGAGTCGTATGTGAAGAAGAAGGGGAGAGAATGAGCAAGAAGCTCGAGCTCATCGACTGTCAAGGTGACGGTGACGATCTAATGCTGACAGCGATGGCGACGACAACGACGAGGGCGACGACGACAGCGATGATCTGATTCATAAACGATATGTTGCTGTTGTGAGAGATCTAGTCCACCGACAAGTTATCAGTTCATGTGACGACAACATGATATGTTCTTGTTTTTGTTTTTATGAAATCTGGATTTTTGTTATTTTGAGCTAAAAAAAGGATTTGTTGTTTTGGTGAGATCCAACATATGCGTGCATGTATATGTATTTTTATACTTTTTATTATTTTTTATTTTTCTAGCATTTGGTGGTATTTATCAACTACCAGCGACATCGGTGACAAATTTTTAGCCTCCGTTGGCCTAGTAAAGTTACTGGTGAATTTTTGTATTTATATAGTAATATAATATTACCTAGAGATGGCAATAATCGTGTTTGTGTCAGCACGTTTACAGCACGACATGTTTAGCCTAAACACGAACATAACACGATTAATAAACATGTTAGAAATACAAACACAAACACGATATGAAAATGATGCTAAAAATTATCAAAAATATTATTAAACATAAAAACATATTAAAAACTTAATTTTAATTATATTTTTACACTAAAACACTAAAATACTATTCAACACATAATTGCTTTAATTAAGAAGTTTAATGAGAAATATTAAATCAAAATGATTGATTTTAATTTTAATAAAGGTGCATTTGCTAAGTCTTATTAGTTCCACGATTGCATGGTCAATTGACAAAGTTATAAGGTAAACAAAACATGCACCTATGTGATCTACAATTGAATGACAAAACCTGTTTGTCCATAAGAACTAGATTTACCATCCTTAAATTATTGACAGTGTGAAGAAAAAGAAGTCTTTGGCATGTAATTAACGCATGCACCTTCATGTCACGATAATAATTGCATTTAAATTATCTATTAGTTTAGCAAATTATTTTTAACCGTTCTTTATGAGGTACTATATCACCACCAACTACGAACTAGGTTAGGCAGAAAGAAAAAATGTAAATGATTGAATGTTGCCTTCTACTTTCTAGTAGTTTTGAGTTTTGGTTCACTTTCTTCTTCTTCTTCTTCTTCTTCTTTTTTTTTTTGGCAGTATACTTTCTTTGTATTCTTTTTGGTTGATTTGATTTTATCTAGAAGTTTTGTTGGCAAGATGGGTTTAGTAGCTGGAGATAATAATATTGTTCATAGAACTAGAGAGTTTTGTGTAGTTTATTCAGCTTGACCACTTAGGTACTTTGGCACTTTATGCATTACTTTAATTTTATTCAATTGCTAGTAAAACATACAAGCTTAATCATTGAAGTTGTTGCAACTCAAACGATGGTTAAAATTCAAAATCAAATTTCAGTTCAGGCACATGTACGTGCCCACATCAATGCATCTGTATTGGTTTTTCTTTCACAAGTACATAGATAATGATCAATTATTTCAAATAGTGCTTATAATAGATCTATGTGAGCTATTGCAACTTTCGTTTCTAGTTGTACTGATAGTGGTTTTGTAAGAATTTTTTATTGATGTAAATATTGAGCTTTTTTTTTTTTTTTTGTTTGCTTATGTAGGAATTGAAGGGAAATACTTGAGCCATTGATGGAGGACAAAATTTGGAGACAAATGATAGATTTGAGCTATTGATAGAAGATGCGTACTTTTGGAGGCTTTTGGTTGGCTTGTAAAGTAACCTTTTAGGACATTGAAGTGTTTTTTTTCTCTGTTTTGATTGGAACTTTGGATACTTATTTAAGACAATGTTGTTTTCATTTTGCTAAATTAGGAAATGAATGTACTAAATTGTACTAAACTGACAAGTATTTCTTATAAGTATACAATTCTATTGGTATGGATGGGTATGTATTAACCGGTCATTCCAATTTTTAAAAAATGAATAATCAAACATCTTACCAATTTGTAAAAAAAAAATGATATTTAAAAATTATGGCAGGCCATAAATGCTATGAAAAATCATGTTTAGTATCATATCTATTGTCTTAAAATGGTAATAATGTACGATAGCAGTTCAACACGAATTTTGAGTTTACTGTGCCTAGGTTCAATGAACCTGATAATGTCCATATTCGATGCACTAGATATGTTTAGGTTCATTAAATCTAATGTTATCTAGATTCTATGAATCATATTTGAATTACAATTTACCTTAGTTAAAATCTGACTCTATCTCAAAGTCAATATATATATATTTCTGTTTTAGGTTTTCTAGCTGAATTAGATGAGAAAAGGTGTTCTCTTATTCTCAAAGGCAAAAAAAAAAAAAAATTAAAAACCTTAAAATTGAGAGAGTCATTTAATGCAAGGAGAGGGTGCTAGCACACTAATTCAATTTTTGAGAAGTCTATTCATGTGGATACCTGCAAAGAGCGTTGCTCCAAGTAACAATGTCTGAATCCAATCCTGAATATGAAAAGCTCAACTTAGGGTGTCACTGGAGTGAACTCACTCTCTTCCTTTAAGAAATCTTGCCCCTTTTGTCATCCTGATAAGATTATATAACTTTCTTATCAATCTAATCAAATTGCATGGATCCTGCGAGGGTTTTGTGGGATTAATTTTGATTTTTCGCTGCTTATTTGAATCACAAAATCTAACAAAACCCAACAATGGTATCAGAGCGACTTACGAATTTGATTAAATTTATTTTATATAGTTCTGTGTATATGTGATATGCATGGATATGATTTATACATTAATTAGATTAATGTGTTTGAGATTTTATTTGATTAGACGTTTTTACCGTGTTAATTTGATTAATACATTTATTGTTTCTTGTAACCTGTTGTTGTTAATTTGATTAATATTACAATTTAACAAAAATCTAGTAATCTGTTTTAAGATGATTAAACGATATACTATAAATCTGGTTTCGGTTTCATTAAGGTGGCGGATTGTTTAAATGTTAAACAATGATAATCTATTTTGAACATATTAATATATATCATAGGGTCTGTTTAATTGTTAAACAAGGATGATCGATTTAGAACAAATTAATAAATTTTGTGAATCTATTTAAGCGGGACCGTCGCGAAGGGCGTTGCCCCTTGGACCCCGCCAGGGGCATTGCCCCTTGGACCCCGCCAGGGGCATTGCCCCTTGACCTTGAATTGATTCGTCACATATATGTAACACCCCGAAGTTAATTAAATAGAATTAAAATGTTAAATGGTGAATTAGTGTGCCATGATAAGTGTTTTAAACTTAATTTGATTACTTTTGTGGAAACCTTGTGTTAATTACTTTTTATGACTTTTAAATTATTCTAAACTGTTTTTGATTGTTAATTTAAGTTTTAATAAAACAATTTGATTTGAAAACAGAGTGTGGTTGCACACAGTTTTATGCAACTGCTTTTCTCTCTTTTCTTCTATTTATTTCACTTTCCCTCTCTCTCTCCTCATTTCTCTCGTGCACCTCTCACTCTCCTCTCTCTCACTCTCGTTTCTCTCGGTTCACTCTCACTCTCTCTCTCAATTTCTCAAAATTTTTGAAAGCAAATTTCGTTTTCAAGCTTCGGGCTAGGAGATCGAAGGCTCAGGAACAAGATTCAACGACAAAAACAACGTTTTCAAGCTTTGATTCGAGGTTAGATTTTAAAACTCAAAGTTTTTCTATTTTTGAAGATTTTCTTGCATTTTGAAATTTTAGAGTT
The DNA here is from genome assembly GCA_946598075.1 of Artocarpus hirsutus. Lineage (NCBI taxonomy): Eukaryota > Viridiplantae > Streptophyta > Magnoliopsida > Rosales > Moraceae > Artocarpus > Artocarpus hirsutus. The sequence continues at coordinate 836 of CAMOHE010040636.1, read as the reverse complement.
TCTAAGCCTAGAAAAGCTTCAATCTAAGTTAGATGGACTTAGATTAGCTAGAATGTAAACTTCATTTCCTCAAAAACGGATTAGAATCAAGATTTTTCATTTTTCCTCTATTTTCTCTATTTTTGGATTTTTGTAAAAATCTTGTTTAAAACTTATTTTAAATCACTAAAAAGTGTTATATGATGATTTTCTATTGTTTATGATGATTATCCATGCCTGGGAATTGAGAAAACAGGTTAGATTTGAGAATTTGAATTCGGGACTGCCGAGAGCCGTGCGTGGAAATTTCTAGAATTTCTCAGATCGGCAGGCCAAACTTTGTGTTCGGCAGGCCGGATTCAAAGGATCGGCAGGCCGGATTCATCCGACCGGCAGGCCGAACCTGAAGATGTTCGGCCGACTGAACCTGTTCCTCCGGCAGGCCGAACTGTGCAGTCCGGCAGGCCGAACCAGGGGAACCAGCAGGCCGACCGAGCCAGGAGAAATTTTATGATTTTCACCCGTTTTAAACTGTTTTGAACCCTGATTTAAATTCCAACTTTGTACAATGATTTTATAAACCTAAATGGCACACTAGGACACCATGAGATGATTTAGTATCATAGGATACCTCGGGTTAGATGCTAATGGACTACGTTACTATGTATTTAGGATTTGTGCGTGGATCCGCGGAGCTAACGTATAGCGGACCGGGATTACGGTGTGAGACACCGGTACGAGTATTGAGGTAGGACTTCTACCCCTTCTTTGATAGCCATTTTTAAATACTTTGGCCTCAAATGAATTTTTACGAAAATGATTTCCAATGACTTGTTGATAAAGGATTTTTATTATCT
>CAMOHE010040635.1:0-10330 GCA_946598075.1 Artocarpus hirsutus | reverse complement strand
TTAATTAACTTCGGGGTGTTACAACTCTCCACCCCTAAAAGAAATTTCATCCTTGAAATTTACAAATCGATTCAAAAACAAAATAAATGCGGATACAACTCTCGCATCTCCGATTCTAATTCCCAAGTGGCTTCATCAATCCCGTGATGCTGCCACACGACCTTAACTAACGAGATTTCACGACGACGCAAACTAATCACTTTATGATCGATGATCTGAACTGGCACTTCTTTATATGTCGTGTCTTCCTGAATCTGCACATCCTGAAACAAAACGATCATTTCCTGCTCAGGTGGACACTTACGAAGCATCGATACGTGAAATACGTCGTGAACATGCAAAAGTTCTAAAGGAAGATTAAGTCGATACGCAACTACACCCACACGTTGAGTAATCTCGAATGGTCCAATATATCTTAGCGCGAGTTTTCCTTTTTCTCCGAATCGCGAAATACCTTTGCGAGGAGATACCTTTAAGAGTATGAAATCTCCAACCTCAAACTCCAAATGTCGTCATCTTCTATCTGCATAGCTCTTCTGCCGACTCTGAGCTGCCCTCAATCGATCTCGAATCACAACGATCTTCTCGTTGCTATCACGAATCTCATCTGGCCCAAGAATAACCCCATCTTCTGGCTTGGCCCAACATACTGGCGATCGACACGATCGCCCATACAATGCCTCGAACGGTGCCATACCAATACTCGATTGATAACTGTTGTTGTATGCGAACTCCACCAGATGGAAGTACTTCTTCCAGTTTTCACCGAAGTCCAACGCACAAGCTCGTAACATGTCTTCGAGAATCTGAATAACCCGTTCCGATTGTCCGTCGTCTGAGGATGAAATGCCATGCTGAACTTCAAATCTGTACCCATAGCCTCCTGAAAACTCCTCCAATACCTGGCATTAAATCTAGTATCCCTATCAGAGGTGGTGGACAAAGGAACTCCATGCAATCGTACTATGTTCTGCATATATAACTCTCCAAGAATCCTCCTCGAACACGTCGATCTAAATAGAATGAAATGAGCTGACTTCGTTAGCCTGTCGATCACGACCCAAATTGCATCGTGCCGCTGCTCCGTCCTTGGCAATCTGGTAAGAAAATCCATCGTTACGTGTTCCCATTTCCACCTTGGAATAGGAAGTGGCTGAAGCTGACCTGCTGGCTTCTGATGCTTGGCTTTCACCTGAAGACAAATCGCACACGTGGCCACGTATTCTCGAACGTCCTTTTTCTTGCCTATCCACCAATAGTGCCTTTTTAAGTCACGATACATCTTCGTACTCCCTGGATGAATAGCGAATTGAGATCTATGAGCTTCATCCATCACGGCTTTCTTTACTTCTGCAATAGCTGGAACTGCTAAACGCTTCTTGAAGTACAACGATCCATCTACGTGTATCTTCCATTCTTCAAACTGTTCCCCGTTTCGAATTCGCGTCCAGATTCCCCGAAGATGCTGGTCTTGCCACTGGTTCTGTTTCACCATCTGAACAAGCACTGGGGTCGCCTCCATATGATACACCAAAATATGATCGTAGTCCTCACAATACTATAGACTGAACTCACTTACCATCGCATCCCTTTTCCAATCCTTGAGAGCCAAACATGCCAATGTCCCTGAAGATTTCTGGCTGAGCGCATCCGCGACAACATTAGCTTTCCTAGGATGATACTGCAATGCAAAATCATAGTCTTCCATGTATTCCATCCATCTCCGCTGCCTCAAATTCAAATCCCTTTGAGTGAACAGATACTTCAAACTCTTGTGATCGGAGAAAACCTGAAATGTTGCCCCAAACAAATAACATCTCTAAATTTTCAACGCATGAATCACCGCTGCGAGCTCCAAATCGTGAGTTGGATAATTTTTCTCGTGAGGTCGTAACTGTCTCGATCCGTACGCTACCACGTGTCCCTGTTGCATCAACACACATCCAAGTCCACGTCCTGATGCATTTGTATAAACCTCGTATGGCTCGTCACTGCTAGGAATGATCAACACTGGTGCTGAAGTCAATCGATTCTTCAATTCTTGAAAAGCGAACTCGCATTCTTCACTCCACTCGAACCTGACATTTTTCCTAATCAATCTTGTCAACGGTGCTGCTATTTTCGAGAAGTCCTTCACGAATTTCTTATAATATCCTGCAAGTCCCAAAAAGCTACGGATTTCTGCCACATTCCTCGGTCGTTCCCAATCCACTATGGCTTCTATTTTTGACGGATCCACTGAGATACCTTGCTCCGAAATAATATGACCCAAAAATTTGACCTCTGTCAACCAAAACTCGCACTTTTCCTTCTTGGCATACAACTGATGTTCTCGCAGAGTCTGAAGCATGATCCTGAGATGCTGCTCATGCTCCTCCCAAGTCTTAGAGTAAATCAAGATATCGTCGATAAACACAATCACGAACTGATCCAAGTAAGGCCTGAATATCCTGTTCATCAAATCCATGAAAGCTGTCGGAGTATTTGTCAATCCAAATGACATTACCAAAAACTCAAAATGTCCATACCAAGTCCTAAAAGCTGTCTTAGGAATATCCTCTTCCTTACTCCTGAGCTGATGATATCCTGACCTCAAGTCTATCTTTGAGAAGTACTGCGAACCTCCCAACTGGTCAAATAACTCATCGATCCTGGGTAATGGATACTTGTTCTTCACTGTGACTCGATTCAACTGTCGGTAATCTATGCACAACTTGAGAGTTCCCTCATGCTTCTTAGCGAACAAGACCGGCGCTCCCCACGGTGATGTACTGTTTCGGATATATCCCTTATCAGCAAGCTCCTGAAGTAGCCTTCTAAGTTTTTTCATCTTTGTCGGCGCCATCCGATAAGGTGCTATAGAAATCGATGCTGTTCCCAGAAATAATTCGATACCAAACTCGATCTCCCGGTGTGGTGGTAATCCTGGTAGCTCGTCGGGGAAGACATCTTCAAACTCATCTATTACTGGAATTACTGGACGTCTTCTCGAAACACTAGGCTCTTCTTCCAAATCCATGAAGATAGCATAACAAACCGTGTTTTTTCGCCCTTTGAGACATGTCCTAACACGACGCTCACTCATTAGTCGATCACCACCACCCTGGTAGGTGATTACCATCCCCCTATCAGACACTAGGGTCACTTTCCTGAGTTGGCAGTCCACTACTGCACTGTATCTGGACAACCAATCCATTCCTAAGATTACATCATAGGTTCTCATGGGGATTACAATCAAATCACTTTTCAAAATCTCATCCCCAATCTTGGTTTTACAAGCTTTACAAACACTATTCACACACACCCGCCCCAAGGGTGAGGCTATGACTAAGGGTTCATCAAACTCTTCTATTTCTAATCCCAAGGCATGTACAAATGAACTCGAAATGAGAGAATGAGTGGCACCAGTATCAAACAACACATGTCCTAAAGACTGGGAAACCATGATCATACCATCAACAACTGCGTGATTGGTCTGGGCATCTGAACTCCCTGATGTCATCATATGAATCTGCACTGAAGCTTTTCCTTTACCTCTGCCCACATTACTAGTTCCTAGATTAACTGGCCGATACTACTGCAATGATGGCGACTGCACACTAGCTGTACTCGGCACTCGATACTGAGGAATGTTACGCTGAAAACTCTACTGCTGATGTCCTTGCGCTGGATGTGACAGTTGTTGAGGAGAGAACTGATGGAATGGAAGCTGAGGATACTGCTGTGGTTGAGGTAGAGTCTGAAGCTGAGGCTGGCGACTAGCTCCTTCTCCGGTTTGAAGTCCTAAGCGAGCACTCTTGATCGGGGGCAATTCCTCTTGATGTGTCCTGGCTGTTGGCAATAATGACAGTGAAAGCTGTAGGGGTTGCTGCGCCCGCTGCTGGATGAACTACTGCTGCCACTGTTCACGCCACCCTGCTTGCTCTTTCCTGGAGTCGGTCGACTACTGACGCTCCTCCTGCCGCTCCTCTGTGGTCCTCCTGATGCCTGAACTCGATTCTCATAATACTGTGCATAGTCATTCTCCACTGGTATTGTTGATGACACAAGCTCTCCAAAGTTCCTGAGTCGTAAGGCAACTATCTGTCATCGAATAGGAGCCTTAAGTCCTTCCTAAAATTTGATCCACCTTTCACGCTTTGATGCCACTGTTGAGGGAGCAAACCTCACCAATTCATTGAACTTCGCCTCATATTCTTGAACTGACATGTTGCCCTGCTGCAACCTATAGAATTCCGCCACCTTTTGGTCCTTGTATCCTTGCAGAAAATACCTATCATAGAATAACTCCTCAAACCTATCCCAATCAATATCGCCATTGCTTTCCAAACGCTTTACTTGCTTCCTCCAGGTATTAGCACCACCTTCAAACTTATATGCTACGAATTCAACGCGATACTCCGCTGGCACACCAAGCGTATCCAAGTGCTTCACGATCAAGTCTAACCAATATTCTGCCACCTGCGGGTCCCTAGTTCCATCAAAGGTCGGTACTGACGCACGCCAAAATTCCTTAAAGTACGTATGCCGACGACTAGCCTCGGAATCATCAGGTCTTGCCCTTGCTGCCATCTGCCGGAATGCAACAAACATAACCCTCATCATGCCTTCATCATTTCCGAACTCAGCATCCGCTGTCGAACGACGTCTAGGTGCCATTCTTTCACTTCTGAAAATAAAATTTGGATTGTCAGTGGCATTCCATTGTCGTACCTATGTGTGCACAATTCCCAAGGTTCATAACCTTGAGTTCTGATACCATTCTGTCACGCCCCGGAGTACGGGAGGTGACGTGGTGGTTTAATTAAGTTAATTAAATAAAGATTTAGTTAAAAACAGGGTTTAAAATTTAAATTTATAATTAAAAAAGTGATAATTTTAAAATTTGTTTAAGTAGAATAATTTAAGGAATTAAAATGAACTGTTATCATAATTAAACAAATAAAAATAACATTAAACAATTAAATATGAGGTGGAACGCATATGGGTCCCACTGGCCCACATATTGTGCACACACATGTAGTACTGACAATATTACAATACAACCACAGTCCAAAATAAAAGAATAAGTTAAGAATCTTACATGCCTTGAATTATATCTTAACCTACCCAATCTTCTACGGATAGTAAGTCCGGTCAGCGAACTCTTCTCCAATCATAAACTGATGTCCACCTAGGGTTAAGATTTTTAAAACAAATAAAAATGTGAGCGAAAGGCTCAGTAGGACTATGTTTGGAAATTATTCAATTTTAAAAGAAATTGCGTACACCAGATAAATATATATAAAACAAGCTAGAATAATTAAACAAATAAATAATTAAATGAGAATTTAATAAAAATATAATCTTACCAAACAATTCAGATAGGTCAACCAGAAAGAATTCAATCTTCCTTTCCTGGGCAAACCATATGTAATTCACCACCGTAGTGGCCTAGCTGGGTTTCGGGACCTTCCCCCAAGGTTGTTCACTGCACGACCCGATCTCTGATATGGCATCATGCCCTCAAATATATTTATACATATATATCTTTTGATTAATAAAACCTCTTCTTTACCAGATATAATCATTTACATTCATTATGAGGTTTATTATAAAATCCACCTCAATCTATTGTTTTAGAAAACAAAACAGTTAACAGAAATCCTTTGTCAACAAATCATTTGAAAACATTTTCGTAAAAATCCCTTTGAGGCCAAAATATTTAAAACTGGCTATCAAGAAGGGGTAGAAGTCCCACCTCAATATCCGTATCGGTGTCCCACACCGTAATCCCGGTCTGCTATACGTTAGCTCCGTGGATCCACGCACGAATCCTAAATGCATAGTAACTTAGTCCATTAATATCTAACCCGAGGTATCCTATGGTACTAAATCATCTCATGGTGTCCTAGTGTGCCATTTTAGGTTTATAAATTCATTTTATAAAGTTAGAATTTCAATCAGAGGTCAAAACAGTAAAAACAGGTGAAAAATCACAAAACTACACCATGCCCGGTTGACATGCCAGTCGTCCTAGTTTGGCCTGCCGAAAGAGCAGGTCCAGCCGGCCGAACATCTCCAGGTTCGGTCTACCAGTCGGATGAGTCTGGCCTGCCGATCCTTTGAATCCGGCCTGCCGACCACGAGGTTCGGCCTGTCGATCTGGGAAAATTTTAGAATTTTCCACGCACGGGTTCTCGGCACCCCGAATCCAAATCTTCAATCCAACATGTTTTTCTCAATTCCCAGGCATGGATAATCATCATAAACAATAGAAAATCATAATAGAACACTTTTTAATGGATTAAAACAAGTTTTAAACAAGATTTTTCTCAAAAATCTGAAAATGGAGAAAATAGAGGAAAAATAAAAAATATTGATTTCAATCCATTTTTGATGAAATAAAGTTTGCATTCTAGCTAATCTAAGTCCATCTAACTTAGATTGAAGCTTTTCTAGGCTTAAAAACTCTTAGAGTCCAAAATGCAAGAAAATTTGAGGAATGTAAAAAGTTTTGAAATTTTGAGAATTAACCTTGAATCGAATCTTGAATTGAGTTTGTGGTTGCTCAATCACGTTCTCGAGCCTTCAATCCATAATCCCGAAGCTTGAAAACGAATTTTGTTTAAAAATTTTAGAGAGAGGATGAGAGAGAGTGAGAAGAACCGAGAGAGAGACGAGAGAGATGTGAGAGAGAGAGAAGAGAGAAAATGAGAGGAAGAGAGAGAGAGGGAAAATAAATAGAGAAAAAGAAAAAGCAGTTGTACAAAACTGTGTGCGACAATACTCTGTTTTCAAATCAAATTGCTTCATTGAAAATTAGATTAACAATTAAAAACAATTTAGAATAATTAAAAATCATTAAAAGAGTAAAATAACATAAGTTTTTCTTTATTTTCACAAAATAATCAAATTAAGTTCTAAAACACTCATTATGGCACACTAACCCACCATTTAGCATTTTAATTACAGTTAATTAACTTCGGGGTGTTACAATGCAGTTGCAACTTCAAGATTATTTTGAGGCGATAAAGGCACAACACTATCAATAGTTATTTCATCAAATTGCTCGACACCTCATCAAACTACTCGACACCCACAGATTGAGTGGAGCTACTTTCTCTATGCCATTTTGGGACTTTCTCTTTCACATTAGCAGCAGTCTCACCATTAGCTCTATCTTTTGCAAAAAGTTAACTTAATTTATCAAAAAATTGGATCTTAGTATACCTCTATTTCTTTGCACTAGGTTAGCCTACAACATGTGATATTGAAAAGCTTAAACATAATATAAAATTTAATTATAAAATATAAACACCAAAAAATATATGTTTATAAAAACAAACCTCAATTAAATTCTTCCACACCTCTAGCTCTGCTTCAAACATTTTAGTTGTTGAACTCTAACCAAAACCACTTAAGCCGTTGAAAAGGTCATGACATGTATTAAAATTAGTTTTCAAAGTCTTAATTTGATTTTTTAAATGGTCTTTATTAAATGGGTATTTAAGCTCATCTCGACATATAGTCAAAATATTATTGTAAGCGAGAGTTGTAAACGTGCCATCAACCCTATTTCCATTCACTTGTTGCTCTAACAATGCATCTATCAACATAGCATCTATTTCTTTAGACCACCTTATGTTATCTTTTTGTGATTCTTCACCATCAATAGTGTCTTTCTTTGATTTCTTAGCCATGCGTACAAACTGCATGTTTAAGAAAAGTTCAATGTACAGCTAAACACATAAAAATATAACATTATATCTATAACTACAAATGCATAACAAAACCTTTTGTAAAAAATGCTCATCTTGAGTTGCCACTTGAATGCATGAAATTTCCACTTCCAAAAATAGTTTATAAACTACTAAAAAAGAATAATATAAAAGAGCAATACTGATGATAACAATATAATTATAAATACAAGTTTACATCTAAACTATCACAATCCGCCTTTTTTGGGCTATGATAAAATACTGTTCTTACTTACGTATAGATTAAAAACTTAGGAATATACTTCTTTTTTTTAAATATGTTACATATATAGATTTTAGCAACCTTCAAAACACAAACATATACATATATTTACATAAACAAACTTTTTTTTACAAAATTGTTTGCTAAATACTCTCAAGAGAGGTTTTGTCTTACTTAACATGGATCAGGTATATAAGTATTTCTTTAGGCTGTAGAACATGTGAGGGATCAGGTACATACTTCTTTAGCATGGATACATAAAACACATTATGTACCGATGCCATTTCAAGAGGTAAAGCTAATTTGTAAGCCACACCCCCTATTCTCTCCAATATCTGCCTCTTTAACTTTTCATTATTGGGAATGCATAATCTGCCTTTATAGCGGAGAATACCATCTTCCAAGATGTTAAGCTTTGCTTCTTTGTTCTCGAGGGCCTCATTCTTATATTTGAGCAATGATGGATTTGCTTCTTGTCCTCCTTCATATTCTCCAAGAAAACTGGTAGGAATGATAGATTGGCTAGTCCTCCCGTGATTATCTCTATACCCGCTTCTATCAAGTCTCTTTGGAGAGATTTTGGTATCATTTGCACCATTGCAAGTGAGGATGTTGTTCTACGACTAGTGCGTTAGCTTGTAACAACCCGAAGATAATAAAATGTTATTAATGTGTAGAATGGTGAATTAGTGTGCCATAATAAATATTTTAAGCTTAATTTTATCATTATGTGAAATTTCTAAACTTATAATACTTTTGATTATTTTAATTATTTTTAATTACTCTTAATTATTTTTAATTGTTATTTTAAATTTTGAAACAAAACAATTTGTCAAATGACCAACACGTCCCACTTTGGAAAACCACGTGCGGGATGTGGTATTGAAAACTGCTTCCCTTCTCCTTATAAACCTCACTCTCTGTCTCACTCTTCCTCACTCTCTCACTTGCTCATCTCTCTCTCCTCTCTCTCTCGGATCGTCTCTCTCTCTCTCTCATTCTCTCTCTAAAATTTTGAACCAAAATTTGATTTCAAGCTTCAGGATTGTGGATTGAAGGCTCGGAAACGTGATTGAGCAACCACAAACTCAAATCAAAGCTTAATCCAAGGTTAGTTTTCAAAATTTCTAAACTATTTCAATTTTTCAATTTTTCTTGCATTTTGAAATCTAAGCTTTTCTAAGCTTAGAGAACCTTCAATCTAGGTTAGATGAACTTAGATTAACTTGAATACAAACTTTGTTTCATCAAAAACAGATTTAAATCAAGATTTTTCATTTTTCTCAAATTTTTCTAATTTTTGGATTTTTCCAAAAATTTTGTTTAAAACTTGTTTTAATCCATTAAAAAGTAAGTTGCTATGTTTTTCTATCAATTATGATGATTACCCATGCTTGATAATTGAGAAAACAGGTTGAAATTGAAGATTTGGGCTCGGGGAGGCCGAGACCCGCGCGTGAAAATTTCTAAAATTTCCTAGATTGGTAGGCCGAAGTTTGAGTTTGGCAGGCCACATTCATATGTTCGGCAGGCCGGATTCATCCGAACGGTAGGCCAAACCTAGGAAACTTTGGCCTACCAAACTTGGACCTCTGGCAGACCGAACTAGGGCGACCGGTAAGCCGACTGAGCATGGTGAATTTTGTGATTTTTCACCCGTTTTCACTGTTTTGAACCTTGATTGAAATTCTAACTTTATAAAATGATTTTATAAACCTAAGTGGCACACTAGGACACCATGAAATGATTTAATAATTTAGGATATCTCAGGTTAGATACTAATAGACCTAGTTTTCATTTAAGGTTGTACGTAGATCCGTGGAGCTAACATATAGCGGACCGGGATTACGGTGTGGGACACCGGCTTGAGTATTGAGGTAGGACTTCTACCCCTTCCTTTGTAGCTAGTTTTAAATGTTTTGGCTTAAAAGGAATTTTTAACAAAAAGGTTTTCAAATGATTGGTTGAAAATACATTTTTATTGACTGATTTCATAAATGATGGAATTGAGGTGATTTTTCATAATAAACCTCATAATGAATGTGAATGATCATATTTGGTAAAAGAGATTTTAATAATCATGAAAAGATATATATGTATATATATATATATATATTTTGGGGCATGATGCCATATCAGAGATCGGGTCGTGTAGTATGTGACCTTGGGGGCAGGTCCCAAAACCCAACTGGGCCACTACGGTGGTAAATTACATATAGTTTGCCCAGGAAAAGAAAATTGTATTTTTCTGGTTGACCTATTTAAACTGTTTTGGTAAGATAAAGCTTTTATTAAATTTTTATTTATTTATTTATTCTAGTTCATTTTCTATGTATTTATTTGATTAATGAAGTTTCTTTTAAAGTTA
>CAMOHE010040630.1:0-39733 GCA_946598075.1 Artocarpus hirsutus | reverse complement strand
TCGGTCTAAACCTTTAAAAATTGGGCATATGATGGACAGATTATGCGGAAGACACGATTCTTAAGGTTACGGTCTAAATCATAAGATCCGCAATCAAGGGAATAAAGTTGGGCGCTTTATTCATGTAAAGATTGTTATGTTGTCTATACCCCTATTGGGAGATGGTTTGTCTTGACCATCGGAGGTGAACTCCGTGAATAGAAACATTGGCACATTGTCATAGGTGACGATGTGTTGGATCGGGACATTAAGTTAATTAATTTGGATTAATAATTCTGTCTTGGCAAATCGATTCACTTTAGACAGTCATTTGTATTGCATCTTAATCCTAAGATGACTGGTGGAGTTCGCATACAACAATAGCTATCAATCGAGTATTGGTATGGCACCGTTTGAGGCGTTGTATGGGCGACCATGTCGATCGCCAGTGTGTTGGGCCGAGCCAGAAGATAGGGTTATTCTTGGGCCAGATGAGGTTCGTGATAGTAACGAGAAGATCATCGTGATTCGAGATCGATTGAGAGTAGCTCAGAGTCAACAGAAGAGCTATACAGATAGAAGACGACGACCTTTGGAATTTGAGGTTGGAGATTTCGTACTCATGAAGGTATCTCCTCGTAAGGGCATTCCACGATTTGGAATAAAGGGAAAACTCACGCCAAGATATATTGGACCGTTCGAGATTACTCAACGTGTGGGTGTGGTTACGTATCGACTCAATCTTCCCCCAGAACTTTTGCATGTTCACTCTGTATTTCACGTATCGATGCTTCGAAAAGTGTCCACCTGAGCAGGATAAGATTGTTTCGTTTCAAGATGTGCAGATTCAGGAAGACACGGCATATAAAGAAGTGCCGATTCAGATCATCGATCGTAAAGTAATTAGTTTATGCCGTCATGAGATTTCGTTAGTTAAGGTTGTGTGGCAGCGTCACGGGATTGATGAAGCCACTTGGGAATTGGAATCGAGAATGCGGGAGTTGTATCCGCATTTGTTTTGTTTTTGAATCGATTTGTAGATTTTGAGGACGAAATTTCTTTTAGGGGTGGAGAGTTGTAACGCCCCAAAGTTAATTAAGTATAATTAGAGTATTAAATGGTGGATTAATGTGCCATAATGATTATTTTAAACTTAACTAGATCATTTTGTGAAATTTTTAAGTTAATGTCATTTTGATTCTTTTAATGATTTTTAATTATTTTTATGTGTTATTTTAAATTTTAAAACAAAACAATTCGTCAAATGACCAACACGTCCCTTTTGAAAAACCACGTGCTATACACACGGTTTTCCTTCACTGGTTTTGTCTCTCTTTCCTCTATTTATTTCACTCATCCTCTCATTCTCTCTCTCTCACGCTCGTCTCTCTTCTCTCTCTCCTTCCCTGTGAGTCTCTGTCTCACTCTCTCTCAATTTCTCTCATCCTCTCTCTAAATTTTTGATTCAAAATTTGATTTCAAGCTTCGGGGCTGTGGATTGAAGGCTCGGGAATGTCATTAAGCAACCACAAACTCGATTCAAGCTTTGATTCAAGGTTAGTTTTCAAAATTTCAAAAATTTTTACATTTTTCAAATTCTCTTCCATTTTGAGATCTAAGCTTTTCTAAGCTTAGAGAACCTTTAATCTAGGTTAGATGAACTTAGAATAACTAGAATTGAAACTTTATTTCATCAAAAATGAATTGGAATCAAGAATTTTCATTTTTCCTCTATTTTCACTATTTTCATATTTTTGTGAAAATCTTGCTTTAATTTTGTTTTAATGAGTTAAAAAGTGTTCAATAATGTTTATTTATCAATTTTGATCATTACCCATGCCTGAGAATTGAGAAAAACGTGTTGGATTGAAGATTTGGATTCAGGAGGCCGTGACCCGTGCGTGAAAATTTCTGAAATTTCCCAGATCGGCAAGCCGAACTTTGTGTTTGGCAGGCCAGATTCAAAGGATCGGCAGGTCGGATTCATCCGACCGGCAGGCAAAACCTAGAAATATTTGGCCGACCGAACTTGGCTTTCCGGTAGGCCGAACTGTGCAATTCGGCCGGCCGAACCAAGGGGACCGGCAGGCCGATCAAACCTAAACCCAATTTTGTGATTTTTCACCCATTTTCACTGTTTTGAACCCTGATTGAAATTTCAACTTTATAAAATGATTTTATAAACCTAAAAGGCACACTAGGACACCATGAGATGATTTAGTACCACAAGATACCTCAGGTTAGGTACTAATGAACTAAGTTATTATGCATTTAGGATTTGTGAGTGGATCCACGGAGCTAACGTATAGCGGACCGGGATTACGGTGTGGGACACCGACATGGATATCAAGGTAGGACTTCTAACCCTTTTTTTTTGGTAGCCCTATTTCAAAATGATTTAAGCCAAAATGGATTTTATCAAATGTTTTCGATGAATGATTGAGAAATGTTCATAATGAACTTCATAAAGAATGTAAATGACTATATTCGGTAAACAGAGATTTTAATAATCAAAGAAAGATATATGGGCATGATGTCATATCGGAGATCAGGTCATGTAGTGAACGACCTTGGGGGCAGGTCCCGAAACCCAGCTGGGCCACTTCAGTAGTGAATAATTGGTTTGCCTGAGAGAATCAAAAAGGTACTCTTGATAAACTGTTTTTAATGGGATTTTAGTAAATGAAAATATTTATTTGATTTATTTAATTATTTATTTATTAAGAAAGTTTTATTTGAATATTTATCTGTTTATTTATTTTAAAATATAGCCCTACTGAGCCTTTCGCTCATGTTTTTATCTGTTTTAAAATCTTACGCCTAGGTGGATATCAACTTAGGATCGGAGAAGAGTCCGCTGACCGGATTTACTACCAGTAAAATATTTGAGTAGGTTATGGTACAAATCGAGGCATATAAGATCTTTAACTTTCTTTTATTTTTGGACTGTAGTTGTATGGTGTTATTGTCAGTACTACTTGTGTGTGCACAATATGTAGGCCAGTGGGACCCATACTCGTTCCACCTCACATTTAAATATTTTTAATGTTCTTTTATTTTCTTAGTTATTATAATGGTTTATTTTATTTCTTAATTTATATTCTATGAACGATTTTTAAAATTATCGCATTTTTATTTATAATTCGCATTTTTATTTATAAATTAGATTCTAATACCAAATTTTTAACTAAATCTTTATTTAATTAACTTAATTAAACCACCACGTCATCTCCCGTACTCTGGGGCGTGACAGGTTTTGCTAGCTCACAAAATCCTGTAACGATACGGCGTGCTTTTACAATAATTGGTGACTTATGTCGATTTATTAGATTGGTTGAAAATTTGAAAGAATCAAATAATTCATGTATGTTTGTCAGTTGAATTAATTTTGTAAACAAAATTAATTCAAGATAAACTTGTTGAATTATTGGGGTAAGATAATTCTTGTTTGTTTATCAGTTGATTTAATTTTAGATAAATTAAATCAAGATAAACTTGTAGAATTATTAGGAATCTATTTATTTTCTTAGAGATTATCTAGATAAAGTTGTTTTAATTAGATAACTTCTCTAATGGGTTATTTGAATTAAAACTAAGGCTTTATCCTATAGAATCTTGGGTGGAAAATAAAAGATTTGCGTGATTTTTATTTCAGCAGTTCGGCATGCCGAACTTATAGTTCGGCCTGCCTATGAAAAAGTTCGGCCTGCCTATGCGTGAATTAAAAATCGTGCGTTTTCATGCGTTTTTACGCGTATCTTATCCAATATAGACCCGAATTTAGTTCTGTTTCGAATTTTTAAGACCTTATCTGATAAGGAATGACCCTAGACCCAACCTCTATAAATACGGAGTGAGTCAAATGAGTTATTTAGATCAATAGAGAGATTAAGAGTGATACTCTACTGGTGAGAATCTAAAACTCCCTAAGAGCTCTTGTTCACAAATCATGAACACTAGCTTTGGGTTCTCTCAATTGGTTGGAAGGAGAGTCACCTTGAGGAAGAGTTGTACGTGTGAGCCCATACTCACTCCAATCATGGATAGAGAATTGCAAAGAAGACCAATTGGTTGAGGCTCTTCTGGAACGTTACTTCTCTACATAGATTTCAGGAGCTTTTTGGCGAGTACAAGGTCAGTAAGATCAGGTTAATTTATACATATAGCATGTCAAACTTGTGTTTTAGAAAATACTCTGATTTAAAATTTTTAAAATTCTGCTGCATATTATTTTTCTAACATATGTGTACCTAATGCATTATAAAAGTGAAACTTTTGACAAGTTCAGGGAGTTTTGGGCTAAAGCAGAAAAGCAATTAGGTAAACCCATAAAGGCGCTTTGATCTGATTGAGGTGACGAATACCTCCCAATGAGTTCTTGGAACACTTATTAGAGAATGAGATTTTATCCCATTGAGGTGATGAATACCTCCCCTATGAGTTCTTGGAACACTTATTGGACATGGTTAGGTCCATGATGAGTTATTCAACATTACCTTTATCCTTTTAGGGATATGCACTACAAATTGCATGTTATATTTTGAACAATGTGCCTTTATAATCAGTTTTTAAAACTCCTCATGAGTTGTGGACGGGGAAGAAGACATCCTTAAATCATATTCACATATGATGATGTCCAGTTCATGTCCTATATAAGGAAGTGAACAAGTTGGAAGCACGTTTAGAAGTTTATGTGTTTGTAGGATATCCAAAAGAGACTAAAGAGGGTTATTTTTATAACCCAAATAAAAATAAAGTCATGGTTTTAACGAATGCAACATTCCTTAAGGAAAGTTACATGAATGGCTTTAAGCTTCAAAGTAAAGAGGCACTCAAGAAGTTGGCCAGTGATTCAGTCACTCCAGGGTTTCCAGTACAAACCAATCCAATTAATGTAGAAAAGCCGACCAAACAACAACCTAAGGGGCTTTAGCATAGTAGGAGGATCATGCATCAACCCGAGAGGTGTATGTTTAATGGTGAAGCCTACTTGGTTGAACTGGTTGAACATGACAGGGATCCTTACACTTATGAAGAGGCTATGGAGGATATTGATTCAAAGCTTTTGATAGAAGCCATGAACACTAAGATGAAGTCTATGGAGACTAATCGAGTGTGGGAACTTGTAGATCTTCTCGAAGGGATATGTCATGACTCAGAGGCTGCGATAGAGATAAATTAAAGTAATTGAGATCAATTAAACGAAATAAATAAATATAATTTACTCATCCAATATCTTATCAGCAATCACCATCACATGGCTGCTTACCAATGTTTCTATTCACGGAGTCCACCTCCGATGGACAAGACAAACCATCTCCCATCAGGTTTATAGACAACATAACAATCTTTACATGAATAAAGTGCTCAACTTTAGTTACTTGATTGTGGATCTTATGATTTAGATCGTTATCTTTAGAATAATGTCTTCCACATAATCTGTCCATCATATGTCTGATTCTAAAGGCTTAGATTGACAGTCTTAGTCTTTTGTTTGCTTATCATACATTCAACAAATAAGAACGTAACGAGGACAACAATTTGGTATATGAATAATAAATAAACTCTTTATTGATAAAAATGCCTCCAAAAACATACTATATTTTTACTCCTTAAGGCAAGCATGTCTAACATCATCTTCAAACCTAGGGCAGGAATTTTTAAAACAATAAAACGTGAGTTGAAGGCTTAGTAAGGTAATTAGCTAAATCATATTGTATAAAACTAACAGTCATGGATAAAAGAATAATTCACAAATCATACTTACTAAAACAAATCTCAAGATCTTGACAAATCTAATAAATACTCACTTGTTTGTAACTTGATAAAACATTACCGTATGGGTTTTGGAAATCGAAAAGAATATCAAAATAAAATTTCTTAAATATGCAAAAAAATATTTCAATACCAATTAGTAATCATTCTTAATAATTTATTTAAGAATTAAACTTTGGTCAAAACAATTTATAAAATGGGCTACCAAAGAAAGGATGGAAAATATCCTACCTCATTTTGAAATTCTATATTGTTAGCTCCATATAAAATTTAACACAAGCTCCATTTGTTAAACGTGTATGCCCCAAGGAGGAAAATGTAATATGTTTTTGGAGGCATTTTATCAATAAAGAATTCATTTATTATTCATGTGCCAAATGTTGTCCTCTTTACATTTATTATTCATGTGCCAAATGTTGCCCACTTTATATTCATATTCCTTTAAGAATTAGGTATATGGTGGATAGATTATGCGGAAGACATGATTCTTAAGATGACAGTCTAATTCATAAGATCTAAAATCAAGGGAATAAAGTTGGGTGCTTTATTTATGCTAAGATTGTCATGCTATCTATATCCTTAATGGGAGATGGTTTGTCTTGGCCATCAGAAATGGACTCCATGAATAGAAACATTGCTACATTGTCATAAGTAATGATATATTGGATCGAGACATAAACTAGAATTGATTTGGATTAATAATTTTGTCGGGGCAAATTAATTCACTTTGGACAATCATATGTGTTCTATTCTAATCCTGAAATGACTAATGGACCCGTTGTCTTGACTTATGTCTTTTGATGTACCAAAAGGTGGCATCTTGATTTATGATAGTACGCATATCGGTACATTGGAGACATGACTCTTGATAGCATAGACTTGTTATTCATAGATGCAAAATCCATAGCTCCATTGGTGGAGTGAATGATATCCTCTTATATGTGTTATCCTATAATTGGAAGACTAGAGCGCTCAATCATTTGGATGCATAGGTGTGACCAAATGGTATACTGTCTTTCAAGAGTAAGTTTTTCGAAGGTGAGATAATAGAACGTAAGATAAAAATAATCGAGAAGATAAGAAAGAATTAAACCTTAAGCTGAGTATCGATTTTCTATGGGGATACAATACATCATGATATATCATGGACACTAAGCTTATTTGGAGTTTCGTATTTTTATATAGTTCGAGAATGCAACTCTAAGCCTTTAGTGGAGTAGTGTTAGAATTGATAATTATAAAATACATATCGAGGATGTTTATTTTATAATTATCGAGAGCATGAACCATGTAGGTCCATCAAGTCCTCCTTGCTAGCTCATAATAAATCCTATAATGATACAGCGTGCTATTCCAATAAACTGATGACTTATGTTAATTTATTAGATTGACTGAAATTTAATAGGATCAGATAATTCATGTTTGTTTATCAATTGAATTAATTTATTGTAAATTAATTCAAGATAAACTTGTTGAATTATCTAGAATATTTATTTTTCTAGAGATTAAGTAGATATGATTGTTTTAATCAGATAACTTTTCTATTGGATTATTTGAATAAAAGTTGAGGCTCTATCCAAAGAATCTCGAGTAGGAAATAAAAGATTCTTAAGGATCATATTATCACAAGTTTGGCAAGCTGATTAGCTAGTTCGGCCTGCTGATGGAGCAAGTTTAGTAGGCCAACTTGTTAGTTTAGCCTACCGATTTAATGATAATTTAATCACGTATTTTTGACACAATTTTGTCAAAAGTTGATCCAAATTAGAATTTTTGAGGCCTTATCTGATAATGACCAATCTAGCGGATGACCTCAATAAATAGCAAGTGTATTTTCTTAATTATTTTGATTAGTTGAGAGGTTAAGAGTGAGTACTATAGTGTTAGATACTATGAAACTCCCACAATCACCAACCTTTGCTCTGGGTGTTTTCAGTTGGTTAGAAGGACAGTCATTAGAGAAGAGCTATACGATGTGCACCTACATAAACTCCAATCGTGGATAGAGAATAGCAAAGAAGACCAATTAGTTGAGGCTCTTCTGAAACATTTTTCTCTCACAAATTGCAGAAGCTCTTCGCACTCAAAGGTTAGGAAGATCTGGTTAATTTATGTATATAGCATGTATAACTTGTGTTTTAAAAATACTCTGATTTAAAATTTTAAAATTTTACCATGTACTCATTTTCCAACAATTGGTATTAGAGCCAAGTTTTTACATAAATTTATGAGTTTTTGATCATGCTATATGTATATATAATGTGATCTTGATCTCTCCTATGTCTTAATTTATCTTTTTTTAGAGAGTTGGAACTTAGGGTTTCTATATATTTATATGTTATCATGAGATTATATAGTGACTGTTTATTAATTAATTATGATTGATTACATTTTTATTTAATTATTTATTAATTAATTTGTGCTGGTTATGGTTCCTTAGAGATTAGAATGTGTATATAGATTCATCATGTAATTAGATGGCGATCTATTATCACCGTCTAGGAATTATTATTTAATTTTAAATTTGTAAAAAGTTTGTAATAACATAATCATTTGGAGTGAAGACGGATCTAGAAGATAGATGATAGCGATTCCAAAGGTATGTTTTAAGTCTCTAATTTTTTTTTTGTTTTGGAATTGTTGAAAAAAAGTTTGAAAAACTATGTAAAATCTATTTTCTAAAAAAAAGTGAAATCTACTCAATCGGCTGGCTAAACTATTAGGATCAGTAGGCTGATGGTTGCAAACCAATAAGCCAAACTTCTAGTTTGACAGGCTGTCTGTGGGGTAGGATTCAGTTAGCTTTGGCAGCAGACTGAATTGCCAAGTTTGGTAAGCCGATGGCTTATGACTGGTAGACTAATCTCATAAATTGACACACTAGCAGAGAGCTATGATTTTTTAAAAAAGGTGTGTTTTTCAATGCAATTTTGATATTATTTTTAACAGTATTAAGAAACATAAAATTTTATGATGACTAGAAAAGTAAAGTTTTTGATCTATGTGGGATTGAAGACTTAAAGATAAACACCACATAAAGACGGATACAACTTGAAAATTCAAGGATGAAGAATCAATAATATGTTTTGATTAATCACCTTTAATCTTTAATTTCTTCTCTAGGGTGGAGCCATAATGTTATGGCCGTTTATCATTATTTTGCTTGAGGCTTTGCAATTTGCTTTACTTGTCTGCAATATAATATGATTTGACATGTATGTTGATAGCATGTCATATAAAATTGGGTGTGCCACTCATTAAAAATTGTTCATGCATACCTTTTAAAATAAAACCTTGATTTCAAAAGATTAAGTGGGGGAAGGTTTTCGAAAAGAGGACCTATGGCCTCCATCATTGGTCCATAGGTGGCACATGGTTGTTTCGACCCCTAAGAAGGGACTTCATCATGTACCAGTTGGATCTCCACGAGAATAAGATATTTTAACATGATTTATCATTGGACACTATTAGGTGGTGATTATAAATCATGGATAAATTATTGAAATGATGGTTATACACTCATGTTAATTTTTTTATTAACCTCCCCTAGGAGCTCTGTTAATAAAATTGATGGCTAAAGAAAACGATTATTAATATACGTTAGAAAAGACGGGTCTCGGATGGCGTATATTAATTAGGAGGGGATCTATGTTTCTAAATGAATTTGGTAAGTCTCCCCTAGGCAGATTTTTGAATTCTGACTTGGGAATTATCATTGTAAGGTTGTGATATTTTCAAGGTTTTGGCGCATAAACACAATTGTGTGGTTACTTGATTGTGTTTTCCTACTAAACTATGATGGTATGCTTGCTTATGTTTAGTATATGATTCTTTATTATAGATTAAAACGTCTAAAAATGCTTTAACTTAAATACTCAATAAAAGCCAATTAACTGGTGAGAATTCTAATGATTGGAAACGAAACCTGAATATCGTCTTGGTCTTTGAGATATTAAAATTTATGCTGACAACGCCGTGTCCTCCTCAACCTAATGGGAAATCCACTGATGAGCAAATCCAAGTGTATGATTGCTGGAAAGATGCTAATGATCAGCTCGATGTTATGCTATGGCCAATATGAGTAACTACTACAGGCTCAACATAATGATTATGAGACTATAAAGCAGATCTTAGATAATCTTAAAGACATGTTTGGAGGCTAAGTCATAACAAAATGGCAAAGGGCACTTTGAAAACTTTTGTACTACAAGTAGAAACTAGGGACGTTTGTGAAAGGGCATACAATGTTGGTCATGGGTTATCTCATTGAGGCTCAAGCCCATGGAGTTGATATTGATGCCGAGTTATAGATGACTATGGTTTTTCAAACTCTGTCAAAAGAGTTCATCCTATTTAGGGCTTCATATAATTTGAGCAATAGGTAGGATGTGACCTTAATGGAGTTAATGAAGTAGTTATGGAGTTTGAAAATTTGATTAGGGAAACTCTTGCGAGTGATGAGGCCAACATGGCACCGATATCTGATTCTAATCCTAACCATAGGAGTGGAAGGAAGCAGAAGGCTAAGAATGGTAAGTCTTTTATTCCTGAAAATAGCAAGAACATGAAGAAGAAAGAAAAGAACCCAAAGAAGCTCAAGTGCTTTTACAGTGGGAAGGTTGGGCAAATCAAGAAGAATTGCAAGGACTTCCTTTCCCAAGGAGGTAGGTGTAATCTTCTAGTTATTGAAACTTGTTTAATTTAGGAATCAAGTGACACTTGAGTCATAGATTTTTGAGCAACTAAGCATGTTTGTATTTCTCTGTAGGGTTCAAAGAAACAAGAAGTCTACTAGATGAAGACTTAATACTTTAGATGGGCGATGGATCCTTGGTGTTTGCTGAAGCAATAGAAGACATCCATCTTTGTTTTGAAAATTATAGGAGTTTAGTTTTGCAAGATTGTTTTTATGTTCCTAAACTTAAAAGGAATTTAATTTTTGCAGCTTGCTTATTTAAAGACTCTTATGTAGCTTCTTTTAATAATAAAGTGGTGATTTGTAAAAATAAATCTTTTATCTGTGATGGATAGATGTAAAACAATCCTAAGATGGACTTACTGTTTAACACTAAGGTTAATGATAATAACTCAAAAAGACTTAAGACTTCTCACTCTAATAAGACCTACATTTCACATTTGCAATTAGGTCACATTAACCTAAATAGGATTCAAAGATTGGTAATGGATGGACTTTTAAGTCACTTAAAGGTAGAATCTATACCACAATGTGAATCTTGTTTGGAGGGTAAAATGACCAAAAAACCATTTAGGTCTAAAGGCAATAGGGCTGAAGGGGTTCTAGAATTTGTGCATGGTGATATTTGCGGTCCTATGAACATCCAAGCATGAGAAGGGTATGAGTATTTTGTCACTTTTATTGATGATTACTCAAGGTATAGGTATGTCTACCTAATGCACCACAAAAGCAAAACTTATGGCAAGTTTAGGGAGTTTCAAGCTGAAGTAGAAAAGCCATTAGGTAAACCCATAAATGCACTTTGATCCGATCGAGGTTCTTGGAACACTTACTAGAGAACGGAATTTTATCCTATTTAACTACACCGAGTACTTCGCAGTGAAATGGCATAGCTAAGAGAAGGAATAGGACTTTGTTGGACATGGTTAGGTCCAAAATGAGTTATTTGTCATTGCCTTTATCCTTTTGGAGATATGCACTACAAACTGCACATTAATCTTTGAACAATGTGCCTTTAAAATTAGTTCTTAAAACTCCTCACAAGTTGTGGACGAGGAAGAAGACATCCTTAAAACCATATTCACATACGGGGATGTCCAGCTCATATCCTATATAAGGAAGCAAATAAGCTGAAAGCACATTTGAAAATTTGTATATTTATAGGACATCAAAAAGGGACTAAATGAGGTTATTTCTATAACCCAAATGAAAATAAAATCGCGGTTTCAACAAATGCAACGTTCCTTAAGGAAAGTTACATGAAAGACTTTAAGCCTTGAAGTAAAGTGGTACTCAAGGAGTTGGCGAGTGATTTGATCACTCCCAGGGTTTTGGAAGAAACCAATCCAATTGGTGTAGAAAAACCAACCGAACAATAACCTAAAGAGCTTTGGCATAGTGGGAGAATCGGGCGTCAACCCAAGAGGTATATGTTCAATAATGAAGCCTTTTTGATTGAACCGGTTGAACATGACAGGGATCCATATACTTACGAATAGGCTATAAAAGATGTTATTCAAAACTCTTAGACAGAAGCCATGAACACTAAGATGAAGTTTACAGAGACCAATTAGGTCTAAGAACTTGTGGATCTTCTCGAAGGGGTAAAAACTCATAGAGTGTAAGTGAATCTATAAAGAGAGGGGCAGATGGAAAAGTTGAAACCTATAAGGCTAGACTGGTAGCTAAGAGATGCATGCAAAAGAAAGGAAACAATTACAAGGAAACCTTTTCACCTATAGCCATGCTTAAGTCCATCTGCATTCTCTTGTCCATAACTGTCGCTCTCGACTACAAGATTTTGTAAATGGTTGTCAAGATAGCCTTTTTGAATAACAATCTTGATGAGTTCACATATATGGTACAGCCAAACAAATTCAAGGCTACGGGTCGAGAGGGTAAAGTTTGTAAACTGGTAAAGTCAATTTATAGACTTAAGCAGGCTTCTTGTTCTTGGAACATAAGATTTGATCAGATAATCAAGACTTATGAGTTCGAACAGAATGTGGAGAACCATGTGTTTACAAACACATAAAGGATGGAAAAGTAGTTTTGCTACTATTCTATGTAGATGACATTCTGCTAATTGGCAATGACGGTGGGGGCGTTGTCATCGGCCAAATTATGGCTGACCAAATAGTTTGACATGAAAAACTTAGGTGAAGCTAGTTATGTAGACAAAGATATAGCAGTCGGATTACAAGGTGATCAAAATTTCAAAATTACTAAGAAAGAGTTTTTTACCTCAAAACAATTTCTTCTCAAGCTTCCGTTGAATTTGCCCAAAGAGAACTCAATATTTCTTTCAAATATTTGCAAAAAATTAGGGAGAGAAAGAGAAAGAAAAAAACGTGCAAAGAAGGAGAAAAGAATGTGGAGAGAAGAAGCAAGTGTGTGAAAAAAAAAGAGAGAGAAGAGGGAGAACGATATAGGGAAAGAGAGGAAATTTATGTAATTGGAAAATGTAGTGAATTAGGTCAAATAGCTCTCTATATTTGTAGCAAGGAAATTAAAAAAAAAAAAAAAGCTGCTTTCATGTGGAAAACAGGGAGAGAAATAAGGGAAGGTCAAATTGACTTATTTTACTTACCTAATTTCATGCTTTCAAAATAGGAAACTATATCAAGTCCTAAATCATCAGAAAAGTCAATTATCCACTCACCTAAAATAATGAAAGGAACAAAACATCCCAATCGTTTAGAATATTTCATCCAATCAAATTAATCATCAACATCATAAATTTTGGAGAGTTATTGTTCATTTCTCGTTAACAATCTTTGGTCTGCTAACTGCTCAGTCTGTCCTACCGAAGTTGTGGGATTTGGCTTGCCGATGAATCCCATTGGCATGTCACCAAGAAGGAATAATTCAGCTTGTTAAATTTGAAACTTTAGCCAGCCAAAGTGCCACATGCAACACTACACACAAACAATCATTCAATATCTACCTTGTGTATATCATAAATGACATGACACTACAACAAATTTTTTATTATACAACCTTTATTTAACGACCGCTTCTCAAAAATCATCGTGGTAAGGAGGAAAAAGTATGATGAGTTACGCCCATGAAGACGAAAACCGTCGTGGAATTGGGGTTCAGCTACCATGATGGTTTTATTAAAAAACCATCGTGGAATTGACTAGCTACCATGATGGTTTTTTAAAACCCTGTCATAGCAGCTTTCTAATTACACGATGGTTTTTTAATAAAATTGTCGTGGAATAACTCATCATGGACCTGACCATATCTAATAAAGTCCTATTTCTTCTCTCTACTATGCCATTCTGCTGCAGACTGCTTGCATAGTCAAATGGGATAAAATCCCATTCTCTAATAAGTGTCCTAAGAACTCATCAAAAAGGTATTCTCCACCTCGATTAGATCGAAGTGCCTTTATGGGTCTACCAATTGCTTTTCCACTTCAGCCCAAAACTCCCTAAACTTGTCAAAGTTTCACTTTTGCGATGCGTAAAGTACACATACCCATACCTTGAGTAATCATCAATAAAAGTGATGAAGTACTCATGCCTTCCTCGTGCCTGAATGTTCATCAGTCTGCAAACATCACTATGCACAAGTTCTAGTACCCCTTCAGCCCTACTGCCTTTAGACTCAAATGGCCTTTTGGTCATTTTACCCTCCAAACAAGATTTACATTGTGGTATAGATTCCACCTTTAAGTGACTTAAAGGTTCACCCCTTGCCAATCATTGAATCTTATTTAAGTTAATATGGCAAAGGCGCAAATGGCAAAGATAAGTCTTATTAGAGTGAGAAGTTTTAAGTCTTTTAGAGTTATTATCATTCATCTCAGCATTAAGCAGTAAGTTCAACTTAGGTTTGATAAAATATGGATTATTTTGTATCCAACCAGAACAGATAAAAGATTTGTTTTTACGAATCAGCACTTTATATTAAAAGAAACCAAATAAGAGTCTTTAAACAAACAAGCCATAGAAATTAAATTCCTCTTGAATTTAGGAACATAAAAACAATCTCATAAAATTAAATTCCTATAATTATCAAAATAAAGATAGACATCTCCCACTGCTTTAGCTAAGACCAAGGATATATCACCCATTCAAAGCATGAAGTCTTCACATAGTAGACTTCTCATTTCTTTGAACCCTTGTAGAGAAACACAAACATAATTAGTTGCTCCAGAATCTATCACCCAAATGTCACTGTATATCATAACTAAACAAGTTTCTAATTATAGAAGATCACACCAACCTCCTCAGCAAAGGAAGTCCTTGCAATTCTTCTTAAAGTCACTGACCTTCCCACAGAAGAAGCATTTAAGCTTCTTTGGGTTCTTCTTCTTCTTCTTCTTCCTCTTGTTGTTAGCAAGAATAAAAGACTTCCCATTCTTGGCCCGTTGTTTCTTTCCATTCATAGGGTTGGGATTGGAGCCAAAAGCAATTGCCAAATTAGCCTCGCCACCAACAAGAGACTCCTTCATCAACAGTTCAAACTCCTGCAACTGTTTCATTAATTTTGTTAAGGTCATAACCCTCCTATTACTTAAATTAAAAGTAGCTCCAAATGGAATGAATTTCTTAAACAGAGTCTCAAAGACCATAGTCATCTGAGTTTTAGCATCTATGTAAGCTCCATTGGTCTGCACCTTAGTGAGGTAACCCATGACCAACATCATATGCTCCTTCATAGATGTCCCTGATCTTTGCTTACAATTCAAGAGTTTTTGAAGTGTCCCTTGCCACTTAGTTAAGGCCTAGTCTTCTAACATGTATTCTAGATCATCTAAGATCTATTTAGGACTCTCATAATTCTCATGTTAAGCCTACAGCATGTTGTTCACTGGCCATAACATAGCAACGGGCCTAAGCCTTTGCATCTTTCCAACAATCATATGCTTAGATTTGATCATTGGTGGAATCTCCCATAGCCTTAGGAGGACAAGGGGTTGTCAGCACAAATTTCAATTTCTCAAAGGAGAGGACGATGTTCAGGTTTCGTTTCCAATCATTATAATTTTCATCGGTTAATTGGTTTTTGTCAAGTATTAATGATAAAGCGGTTTTAGACATTATTAATCTACAATAAAGAATCATATACTAAACATAAGCAAACATATCACAATAATTTAGTAAGATAACACAATCATGTAAATCATACAAATGTGTTTATGTGTCAAAACCTTGAAAATATCACAACCTTACAATGATAATTCCCAACTCAGAATTCAACAAGCTCCTAGGGGAGTCTTGCCAAATTCAACCAAGAACACAGATCTCTCCTGATTAATATATACCATCCAAGACCCATATGATCCAGCATATATTAATAATCATTTCTTTGGCCATTCATTTTATTAACAGAGCTCCTAAGGAAGATTAATAATAGAACTAACATGGGTGTATAACCATCATTTCAATAGTTTATCCATGATTTATAATCATCACGTAAGGGTGTGCAATCATAAACCATGCTAAAATGCCTTATCCTCTCAGAAATCTAACCCGATACATGATAAACTCTCTTCCTAGGGGTAAGAACCACTGTTTGCTACCTATGGACCAACGATGGAGGCCTTAGGTCCTCTCTTCAAAAACCTTCTCCCACTCAATTTTTGAAATCAAGGTTTTATTTTAAAAACATGCATGAACAATTTTAATATGAATGGCACTCCCTATTCTATATGGCATGTTATCAATATATATAGCAAATCATATTATAATACAGACAAGCAAAGCAATCAAGCAAAGCTACAAGCAAAATAATAATAAATAACCATAATATTATGGTTCCACCCTAGAGAAAAGAAATAAATTACAAGAGAATAATCAAAACATATTATTGATTCCTCATCCTTGAATCTTTAAGTTGTATCCTTCTTCATGTAATATCCATCTTCATGTCTTCAATCCCGCATAGATCAAAGACTCCATATTTTCGATCATATCCAAATTTATTGTTTCTTAGATTTGTCCCAAAAATAAAATCAAAACTGCATAAAAAATGCACCTTTTCTTAAAAATCA
The DNA here is from genome assembly GCA_946598075.1 of Artocarpus hirsutus. Taxonomy (NCBI): domain Eukaryota; kingdom Viridiplantae; phylum Streptophyta; class Magnoliopsida; order Rosales; family Moraceae; genus Artocarpus; species Artocarpus hirsutus. The sequence goes on along the minus strand of CAMOHE010040630.1, from coordinate 23,276 downwards.
TAGCTCTCTATTGGCATGTCAATCTATATGATTGACCTGCTGGTCAAGACCATCCAGCCTATCGATGTTTTTAAGTTGGCCTGCCGTTCGTGATAGTTTGGCCTGTCTAATTGGAAAGTTTGGCTTGCCACCAGAGCCACCAGATTTCTGCCTCACTAACAGCCTACCAAACTTGAGAGTCTGGCCTGCCAATCCTTCAACCATCGGCCTACTGAACTGAAGGGTTTGGCATGTTGACTAAGCAGAGATCACCCCTTTCTAGAAAATAAAGTGTTTGATGTAATTTGTCAATTTTATTTTCAACAATTTAAAAACATAAAATTAGAGACTTAGAAAATACTAGGGAATGCCATCATCCATCTTCTAGATCCGCCTTCAAGATCTATCTTCTCCGAATGATTATTTAATCACAAAATTCTTACAAATTTAAAATTAAATAATAATTCCTAGACGAAGTGATAGTCTGCCATCTAATTACATAAAAAATCTAGATACGCATTCTAACCTCCAATGAACCATAACCAACATAAATTAATTAATTAAATAATGATTAAATAATAATTTAAATAACCATAATTGACTAATAAACATTCACCATATAATCCATGACAACATAAAAATATATAGAAACCTAGAGTCCTAACTCTCTACAAAATTAAATTCAAGCATATGAGGGATCATAATCATATAGTTTATACATATAGCATGATGGCAAACTTGAAAATTTATGTAAAAACTATGGCTTTGATACCAATTGTTGGAAAAATAGTATGCAGCGAAATTTTAAAATTTTTATATTAGAGTATTTTTTAAAACATAAGTTTGACATACTATATGCATATATTAACCAGATCTTACTAACCGTTGTGTGCCGAAAAGCTCCTATAATCAATGAAGAGAAGTAATGTTCTAGAAAAACTCAACCAACTAGCCTTCTTTGTTATTCTCTATCCACAATAGGAGTGAGCGTGGGCTCACGTCATTTAGCTTTTCTACTAGGTGGCTCTCCTTCCAACCAATTGAGAATACCCAAAGCTATAATTCGTGAGTTACGAATGATAGCTCTTTGTGGAGTTTTAGAGTCTCACTGACAGTGTCTCACTCTAGATTTCTCAACTGATCTAAATAATAATGAGACTCACTTCCCTTTATATAGAGGTTGGGCCTATGAGTTCGTCCTTATCAGATAAGGCCTCAAAAATTCAAATTAGAATGAAATCATAATCAATATCTGATAAAATTCTACGTGAAAATACATTATCCTTTTATCAGCCAGTTGATAGGCCATACTAGCAGATCAGCCTGTTGATCTCCTCAATCAGTAGGCTAAACTTAAAGATTGGGCTACCGAACTTGCAATAAAAAGTTTCATGCAATTCTTTATTTTTTACTCGAGATTCTAGGGATAGAGCCTCAGTTTTAATTCAAATAACCCAATAAAGAAGCTATCTGATTAAAACAGTCATATCAAGATAATCTCTAGGAAAATAAATATTCCTGATAATTCAACAAGTTTATCTTGAATTAATTTATTCAAAATTAATCCAACCGATAAATAGACATGAATTACCTATTTTTGATAATTCAACAAGTTTATCTTGAATTAATTTTCACAAAATTAATTCAACCGATAAACAAACATGAATTATTAGATCTTATTGAATTTTTAACCAATCTGATAATGTGACACAAGTCTCCAATTATTGAAAAAGTACGTCGTATTGTTACAGGATTTTTATGAGCTAGCAAAGGGGACCTGATGGACCTATATAGTTTAAGCTCTCGATAATTATGAAACCCAATATCCCAGATATATATTTCATAATTATCAACTCCAACGTTACTCCACTAAAAGCTTATAGCTACACTCTCGAACTATATAGAATTACGAAGCTCAAATAGTAAGTTTCCATGACATATCGTAGTGTATCATATCCCATAAGATTATTTATAATCAGCTTAAGGACAAGTTTTATCTTACCTTCCTAGTCATTTTTATCTTACGTTATATTATGTCACCATTAGAAAATGTACCATCTAAAGACAGTATGTCATTCGGTTACACCTATGTACCCAAATGATTGAGCACTCCAGTTTTTCAATTACAGGATAACACATATAAGAGGATATCAACTACTTCTAAAGAGGAGCTATGAATTCTATATCTATGAATAATAGGTCCACACTATCAAGAGTCATGCCTCCAACGTATTGACATGCATACCACTAAAAAAATGTGGATGTTACCCTTTGGTACATCAAAAGGCACAAGTCAAGACAACTAGCCCACTATTCATCTCAAGATTGAGATACAATACATATGATTGTCTAAAGTGAATCGATTTGCTAAGATAGAATCATTAATCCAAATCAATTCACTTTATGTCCTGATCCAACATATCGTCACCTACAACAATGTGCCAATGTTTCTATTATGGAGTCCACCTTCGATGGTCAAGACAAACTATCTCCTGTTAAGAATATAGATAACATAACAATCTTTGCATGAATAAAGCACCTAACTTTATTCCTTCCACTATAGATCTTATGATTTAGACCGTCACCTTAAGAATCGTGTGTTTTGCATAATCTATCCATTATATGCCCAATTCTTGAAAGTTTAGAATGACAGTCTCAGACTCTTATTTGCTTAACATACATTCAACAAATATGAATGTAAAGAGGACAAGATTTGGTAAATAAATAATAAATAAATTCTTTATTGATAAAAATGTCTCCAAAAATATATTACATTTTTATTCCTTAGGGCATACATATCTAAAAATTATAACTTTAGAGGAGTTTGATAGATTGAGATTTTTAAGAATCCTAACTTATATATTTTTTTAGTTTTTAAAGCAATTTATAGTTTTTATTTGCATATTTACTAGGTTTATTTAAGTTTGAATTAGATTTAGAAATTTTAACTAATTATGTTTTTATGTTATTTTTTATTTTGTTTTACTACTTATTTTCTTTTTTATTTAATTTATAGTTATTAAAAATAGAAGAAAACCGTTGGAAGCTAAAGGATCTAGTTTTGAAGCACAAAAGAGTTCAATTTTTTGACAAGCAAATCAGACGTTGGTGTTACAACGAGACCGACAATTTGGTTTTATTAAGTAATTTTTGTAAGTATTTTTGTTCGTGTTTTAGCATTTTGTAGTGTGTTATTGTGTTTGAAATTGCTTTTGTTGGTTCAATGCAAGAAGGACCTTAAAGAGGAATTTTCCGTCGAAGAAAAGGAGTCTTTTGTGTAGCCAAGGGAAAAGCAGCGCAAAAACCATCCGCTGCAATGCCAAATCCAAGGACCTTTAAGTACATAGGCTACAGCGCCAACCCTAAGCATTGCAGCATCCCAGCAAGAAATATAGTTAGCCATTGTAGCAGCGAATCCATCTGCTGTAGCAATTGGTCATAAAGCTTATGGTTCTAGACACTAACCTTTGGTGATGTTGTGGCAAGAAACACATCCACTGCAGTGCTCGTACACATGATGCTATAATTTTACAACCATTTTCAGAAGAGTATTAAAGAAAAAAGGGGAGATTTCACAATGGCTTCTTAGAGAATTAAAAATTACAACCACTAAAAGAGGAAAATCCAAGATTTTTGGGATTTCTTGAGGATTCAAAGAGGAATTGGAGGCTTGGAGCTTAGGAACAACATGAGTTCTTCATTTCTTCTTTTCTTTCTCTCTTTCTAGCTCTTGAACTTGTAAACTTGTAGAATCTATTAAAGAAAAAAATAATTCCTATTTCTTTTGACTTCCCTTTAATTGAGCTTGAATATGTATTTGATGTATGACTCGATTTTCATTTTCTATGTGGGTTTCTCTATGCTTATTGTTGTAATTTATTTACCAAATAAATTAGAGATTCTAGATGTGTGGACATAGTCTTGGAAAAGTCATTTTGACATATTGAGAATTGGAAAATGATACCTATAGTTTATTGAGTTCGAGAGGCAAATACAACTTGGGTAACCACTAGAGTCGTTTGTGCTTAAAGAATGCTTAACTAAGTGAATTAATAGGGATACTAATTTGGTTAGTTTTGCATATATTTTGCTTGGCACTCGGGAGAGGGAGTGAAATTAAAATAGAAAACTTAAGATTAATGGTTTGAATGAAATTAATTGAAAAAAAAATTGAAATGGAGAAACATAGTTGAGTCAAGTAAAGTCAAAGTCCCTTATCTTTACAGCATTAATTATTTTCTCGCTATTAGTTTAATTAATTTTTGTAGCATTGTTTATAAATTGGAATCGCCTAGATAAAATTAGAGTTATTATAGCTACAGCAATTGGTTAATCTTTTTAGAAAGTCAATCCTTAAGGAAAGTGATGCTCTACTTCCATTTAATTACTTGTGATTGTGTACACTTACACATAACCAAACAATTTTTTCATGCCATTGATAGGGATTGCATGTTTTTTAAAATTTAACCAATATTGTAACAAAGTGACTCAAGTTAATTTCGATTTTTGTTTCAATTTTATTGCACTAAATCTTGAAAATTGTTGGCTTGACCAATTGATGAGATGAGCTCGAAGCTTGGAAATATTAGCTTTTGATCCAAAAATTGAAAAGACCCTTCATGGTCTAAGAAGAGAAAGATAAGTTATACCTTAATTTATGGCAGAAGGTGATAGTAGTCAACTACAAGCCTCGTTGGACTATTTCAAGCCCATTGTCAATGACAACTATTTTGGGATTTGGCATCAAGCAATCAATGCCAACAACTTTGAATTGAAGCCGGCTCTTATTATCATGGTGCAACAAAATCAATATGGAGGTTTGCATATAAGGACTCAAATGTACATCTTGCTATGTTCTTAGAGATTTGTGATACCATTAAGCTCAATGGTGTATCAGAAGATGTAATTTGATTGCGCTTATTCCATTTCTCCCTTAGGGACAAGGCTCGGGGCTGGCTCCAGTCATTGTAACTGGGTGTATGGCTACTTAGGAAGATTTGGCACAAAATTTTCTCACCAAGGTTTTCCCTCCATCAAATACTTCTCAATTGCTAAGTGAGATTGCTCAATTCCAACAATTGCATTTTGAGCCTCTATATGAAGCATGGGAGTTATTCTAGGATCCTATTAGGAAATACCCTCAACATAGATACCAAGATTGGTTCCAAATTCAATTGTTTTATAATAGATTGAATGGGCAAATGAGGATTATTATTGATGGAGTGGCGGGTAGCACTTTGTCACCCAAAACCGTGGAGGAAGCTTAATTGGTCTTAGAGGAGATGGCATCTAACAACTTCCAATAGCCAAATGAGAGATCAACCTTAAAGAGTGGGGCGGGTGTTCATGAAGTTGATCCAATAGTAGCCCTTTTGGCTCAAGTATCAGCTTTAGCTGCTCAAATCTCTACTTTAATTGCTAGAGATGCTTCATCAAGTGAAGATGTGGTGATGGTGGCTAGTCCATAGTATACAGGAGAAGGAAGTGATGAAGAGCAAGTGCAATATATGAACAGCCAAATTTTCAATTATCAAAACAACAACTTACCTATACATTATCATCTAGGCTTTATAACCATGAAAACTTTTCCAATGGAAACACAAGAAATATGTTGCAACACCAACATTGGGATTCAACCAACATAAGCCCAAGAAGAAACCATTGTTGGAAGACATTTTAAGCACCTTTATTGTGGATACAAGGGGCAGATTCAATACAGATGAAGCAAGGCTTGATAGTATTGAGACTCATATAGTAGTTTGGGGGCATCAATGAAGAATATCAAAGTTCAAGTTAGGCAACTCATAAATGCTATTAAGGAGCAATCTTCTAGCAAATTTCCTAATGATATGAAGAAGAATCCTAAGGATCATTGCAATTCCATCACATTAAGAAATGGAAAGGCACTTAAAGAAACCATACCTTGGGGACCTACAGTTATGGAAGATGAAGTTGTTGATGAAAAACTAAAGGTGGCTTCAAAGCTGAGCTCCATCTCTTTTCTAGATAATCCTCCTATTATTGCTCTTCCATTGTCGTTCCCTTAAATGTTTCAAAAGAAGAAAATTGATGCTTAATTTGCCAAGTTCCTAGAGATTTTCAAGAAGATTTGCATCAACATTCCCTTCATGAATGCTCTTGAACAAATGCCACATCATCTGAAATCCATGAAGGATGTGATGTCTAAAAAGCCACGATTAGAGGCTAGGAGACAATGAAGCTCATAGAGGAGTGTAGTGCCATCCTTCAATAGAAGTTACCATAAAGTTTAAAGATTCAGGAAGCTTTAATATTCTGTGCACCATTGGTTCTTCTTCTTTTAAGAGGGATTTATGTGATCTTGGAGCAAGCCTTGATCTTGTGCCCCTCTCTACGCTTTAGAAGTTAAGACTTAGGGACTTCACTCCCACGACTATCAGTTTGCAAATGGCAAATAGTTCTCTCATGTATCTAAGAGGTATTATGGAGGATGCGTTAATGAAGGTAGACAACTTCATCTTTCTAGTGGATTTTGTTGTTCTAGATATGGATGAAGACTAGAGATCCCCATCATCACAGGGCAACCATATCTTGCTACTAGGAAGGCTTTGATAGATGTTCATAATGGGAATTTGATGCTTTGGGTGAATGATGAAGAGGTAAAATTCAATATTTTCTATACCATGAAGTTTTCAAAAGAAAGCTCTACAGGCAACTGAGTGGAAGTGGTTGATTTTTATGTTCAAGAGTTCAGCCATGCTGTTATGCATAGGGATCCCTTGAAACATTGTCTTGTTACTTCATTGTCCAAGAAGAATTTTAATAAGAAATTCTATGTCAAGGATGCTAGAGCAGTGGATTCCATTTTAGCTCTTGAAGCCTTGCCTAGTGAGTTAGCTCCTAGGGCTCAAGTGGATGATCTTGATTCAATACCTTTCCTTGAGAGCCTGAAGGGGTCTTTGGATGTTCCAAGTTTACCTCAAGATGGCTTAGTGTTGAAGCAATTACCTGATCATCTTCAATATGTCTTTTTGAAGAAGAATTCTACTAAATTGATGATTATTTTGGCATCATTGAGCCCAGAAGAATACGAAAAATTGCTCCTTGCCTTGAAGAATCACAAGGCCACTTTTAGTTGGTCTATTTCCAATATCAAAGGCATAAGCCTCACAATTTGCATGCATAAGATCCTTATGGAAGACTCTTACAAGCCATCAATTAAACACTAAAGAACATTGAATCCGACCATGAAAGAAGTGGTGCAAGCTAAGGTCTTAAAGCTACTTAATGCTAGAATCATTTATGCAATCTCTAATTGTTCTTGGTGGTAACAGTGATGAAGAATGAACATGTGGAGTTTATCCCTGTAAGAACAATAAGGCGGTAGCGTGTATGCATTGACTAAATAAAGCTCAACAAGGCCATATGGAAAGATCATTTTCTACTCCCTTTCATTGATCAAATGCTAGACCGTTTAGCAGGCTATGACTATTTTTACTCCCTTGCTAGTTATTTAGGCTACAATCAAATTGCCATAGTGCTTGAAGACCAAGAGAAAACAACCTTCACTTGCTCGTATAGTACCTTTGGTTTTCAAAGGATGCCAATTGGTTTGTGTAATGCTCCCGCAACGTTTCAACAATGCATGATGGCAATTTTCACCAACATGGTGGAAAACATAATGGAGATTTTCATGGATGACTTCTCAATATTTGGTTCTTCTTTTGATCATTGTTTGCATGATCTCTCTCTTGTTTTGAAGAGGTATGAGGGGACCAATCATGTTCTTAGGTGGTAAAAATGTCATTTTATGGTAAGAAAAGGTATTGTTCTTTGTCATCATGTCTCATCAAAGGGAATAGAGGTGGATGAAGCAAAGATTGTATCAACAGAGAAATTACCACCACCAACAAATGTCAAAAGCATCCAAAGTTGTCTTAGGCATGCAGTGTTTTCTCAGATATTTATAAAGGATTTCTCTAGGATTGTCAAGCCTTTATGCAATCTTTGTGGGAAGGATACCCCATTTGTGTTCAATAAATCTTGCTTGAAGGCTTTTAATGAGATTAAGAAAAAGTTGATTTCAACACTGATCAAGGTGGCTCCCGATTGGAACAAACCATTTGGGAGTGTGATGCAAGCGACTGACAGTTGGAGCAATTCTTGGCCAAAGACGAGACAAGATTGTTTAGGCTATCTACTTTGCAAGCCAAACTATTGATGATGCTCAACAAAACTATAGAACAACCAAGAAGGAAATGTTAGCAGTGGTGTTTGCTTTTGACAAGTTTGGTCTTACCTTATTGGGCCAAAGGCAATTGTCTACACAATCCTATGGCAATTTGCTACTTGTTTGGAAAGAAAGATGCAAAACTCATTGCTTCCTTGGATTCTCTTATTGCAAGAGTTTGATCTCGAGATTCGTGACAAGAGAGGTAGTTGTTAGTGATGTGTCCTAGGCCAATTATGTAATGACCACATTTTGACTTTGTTACATTTGCATTTTATTAATAAAGAGACATTTTCATTATTGTCTTTTATTCTAATTCCATAAATAGTTAATTCCATCTAAGGTCGTCAAGTATGTGACTTGATAGTAAAACTCTTAGGTGAAAATTGAATTCTATTCTAAATTATCCCTTGTCAGTCATTATTATTAGGATAATAATGAATGAAGACTAGTATGAAGTTTGACTAATGATTTTGTTTTACTAATCATGTGTATGAGATGCTAAGTCAACTCATAGATACATATTTGAGAAATATTTATTTAATCGACCTGCTATGAGAATATTGCATGGATAATTGTCATAAGTGATTCTCATCACAATAGTATTATCCTAGTCCTCTGGCCTAAAATCACCATTATTTCCTACATGACAAGTTCTATATTTTGACACATTCTAATATTATCTTTAACAGGATGATGGAATGGATTGTTGTTGGATATAGACTAAATCATGTGAGGAATGTGAGTGATTAAGAAAGAATTTGTCCCTCAGTTATTATGAGAAAAATATCTATGGGCCTCTCGATAAGTTAGACTAAAGAAAAATGTATGGCCATACTAGAATGAATTGATAAAGGTTATCAATATCAGTCTACTTAAGATTGAGAAATAATATGATTGAATAGTATAAAAATGATATAAACCATACCTTATGTTCAATCAAGGTATCTAGTGACAAAAAGACTTTAATACTTATTGTATATTAGGTTATGTCAGATTATTGACATTCGCATAACTTAAATAATCATAATGTCTTCCTACAGGTCGCTTCTGATTTGTGGGCCAGAAGCAGGTTTTCAAGTCCACTACCAACGTTATGTGAACCTACAGGGTCACACCCTTAGAAAAGACCAAAAACAAATTTTAGGTTTACTGAGTCTAGGTTCAATGAACCTAATAATGTCCAGATTTGATGTACTAGATATGTCTAGGTTCATTAAATCTGACATTGTGTAGATTCTATGAAACATATTTGAATTACAGTTTACCCTAGTTAAAATCTGACTCTTTCTCAAAGTCAATATATATATATATATCTGTTTTAGGGTTTTTGGCCGAATTAGAAGAGAAAAGGCATTCTCTTATTCAAAAAGGCAAAAACATTAAAAACCTTAAAATTTGAAAGAGTCATTTAACGCAAGGAAATGGTCACCAATTTGGTTTTTGAGAGAGTCTATTCGTGTGGATACCTGCAGAGGGCGTTGCTCTAAGTAACAACATTTGAATCCGATCTTGAATACGAAAAGCTCAAATTAGGGTGTCACCGGAGTGAACCTGCTCTCTTCCTTCCAGTAATCTTGCCCTTTTTGTCATCTTGGTAAGATTCTACGACTTTTTTATCAATCTAATTGAATTGCATGGATCCTACAAGTGTTTTGTGGGAATTAATTTGATTTTTTGCTGCTTATTTGAATCATAAATCCAACAAAACCCAACAGTAGTGAGAATGTTGTTATAGACCATTTGTCTTGGCTAGAACTTAAGTTGAAGAAGGTTGTTGAAGTCATTCAAGAGGAATTCCCAATGAAAATTTGTTCGAGGTGAATGTTAACCTCTCATGGTATGCTGATTTTCTCAACTATCTAGCTCGTGGGGTATTGCCTCTAGACCTTTCTTTTTATCAAAAGAACAAGTTTTTGCATGACATGTAATGATCCATTATTGTTCAAGAAGTGTCTGGATCAAATTATTTCGAGATGTATTCCTAAGGAAGAAACCCAAGCTATCCTTCACCATTGTCATGCTTCACCTTACAAAGGCCATATCGATGCAACAAGAACCACTACCTGTTGGAAAAATAGTATGCAATAGAATTTTAAAATTTTTGATGCCAGAGTTATTTTTAAAACACAAGTTTGACATGCTATATGCATAAATTAACTATATCTTACAAACGTTGTTTCTTGAAAAGCTCCTGTAAATGACAAAGAGAAAGGACGTTGTAAAAGGGCCTCAGCTACCTAGCCTCCTTTGCTATTCTCTATCCATGACTGGTGTGTGTGGGCACACTTGTATAGCTCTTCCACTAGGTGACTCTCCTTCCAACCAATTGAGAAATACCCAAAGCTATAGTTCATGATTTGTTAACAACTACTCTCCAGGGAGTTTCAAAGTCTCACAACAGAGTACTCACTCTAGATTTCTTAACTGATCTAAATAACAATAAGTCTTACTCTCCCTTTTATAGAGGTTGGGTGCAATGGTTAGTCCTTATCAAATAAGGACTCAAAAATTCAAATCAGAATCAATATCAGATAAGATCCATGTAAAAATGCATGATCTATTGATCATTAGGTCGATAGGCCGAACTGGAAGATCAACCTATTGAACTTACTCCATTAGTATGCCATACTTGAAGATCGGCTTGCCAAACTTTTGATTTTTGATCCCTATGAATCTTTATTTCCCACCGAGATTCTTAGGATAGAGCCTTAGTTTTAATTCAAATAACCCAATAGAGAAGTTATCTAATTAAAACAATCATATCTAGATAATCTCTAGGAAAATAAATATCCCTAATAATTCAATAAGTTTATCTTGAATTAATTTATTTAAAATTAATCCAACGAATAAAAAGACATGAATTCTCTAATCTCGATAATTCAACAAGTTTATCTTGAATTAAATTTTTCATAAAATTAATTCAATCGATAAACACTCATGAATTATCTAATCCTACCAAATTTCAGCCAATTTGATAATTTGACATAAGTCACCAATTATTAGAAAAGCATGCCGTATCATTGCAGGATTTATTATGAGCTAGCAAAGGGGACCTGATGGACCTATATAGTTCAAGCTCCTGATAATTATGAAACCCAATATCCCAGATATATATTTCATAATGATCAACTCAATATTACTCCACTAAAAGCTTAGAGCTACACTCTCGAACTATATAGAATTATGAAGCCCGTATAGCTAAGTCTCGATGACATATCATAATGTATCGTATCCCTATAGGAATATCCATAATTGGCTTGAGGATAAATTATGTCTTACCTTCTTGATTATTTTTCTCTTACATTCCATTATCTCACCATCGAAAAACTTACCAACCAAAGATGGTATACCATTCGGTTACACCTATGTATCCAAATAGTTGAGCGCTCTAGTTTTTCATTATAAGATAACACATATAAGAGGATATGATCTACTCCTAAAGAGGAGCTATGGATTCTATATCTATGAATAACAGGTCTACGCTATCAAGAGTCATGCCTCCAACGTACTAGATGTGTGCCAACATAAAATGTGGATGCTACCCTTTGGTATATCAAAAGACATAAGTCATGACAATAGGCCCACTATTCATCTCAAGATTAGGATACAATACGTATGATTGTCTAAAGTGAATCAATTTGCTAAGATAGAATTATTAATCCAAATCAATTCACTTTACGTCCCAATCCAACACATCGTCACCTATGAAAATGAGCCAATGTTTCTATTCATGGAGTTCACCTCTGATGTTAAAGACAAACCATCTTCTGTTAAGAATATAGACAACATAACAATCTTTACATGAATAAAGCGCCCAACTTTGTTCCCTCGATTGCGGATCTTATAATTTAGACCATCACCTTTAGAATCATGTCTTCCGCATAATCTGTCTATCATATGTCTAATTCTCAAGGTTTAGACTAACAGTTTTAAACTTTTATTGCTTATCATACATTCAATAAATATGAACGTAAAGAAAACAAGATTTGGTATATAAATAATAAATAAATTCTTTATTGATAAAAATATCTCCAAAAACATATTACATTTTTACTCCTTAGGGTATACATATCTAACACTACCAAGGTTCTTCAATTTGAATTTTATTGGCCTATTCTTTTTCATGAATTTATGCTTTTGTGAAAATATGTCACAGATGTCAAAAAGGAGGTAATATCTCAAGGTGGCATAAGTTGCCTTTAACGAATGTCTTAGAGGTTGAGGTTTTTGATGTGTGAGGCATTGTTGACTTCATGGGGCCATTTCCTTCGTCTTTTGGGAAAGAATACATTTTGTTAGTAGTTGACTACATTTCTAAGTGAGTGGAAGCCATAGCCACTCCAATAAATGATGTGACGGTGGTGATAAAACTCTTGCATGTAATTTTTTTTATTTTATATTACTACTTATTTGTTTTTTATTTTATTTTCAGTTATTAAATTTAGAAGAAAGTCATTGGAAGCTATAGGATAGAGTTGTGGCGCCCAAAAGAGGTTAATTTTTGGCCAAGCAAAACAGAGGTTGGTGCTATGGCGAGACTTTTTGGTGCTGTGGCACCATTGGGAGAAAATGACCTTTCAAGGTGGAATCCAAGCATTGCAACTAGCAATTCTTCTGCTGTAGTGCTTAAAGAAACCCAATTTGGTGCTGCAGTGCTAATTTAGCACACTAAAATGCCTAACCCTGTTCCCAAATTTCCAGCATGTGTTTAGGGGCTGTAGCAAAAGTTTTTCTATTGCAGCACAAAAAAGCACTGACACCCTTATAAGGATGGTCACAACCCTTAAAAAGGGAACATATAAAATCCTATTTTGCTAGCGTTTTGAGGGAGGAACCCACACTTAGAAAACACTCTTTTGACTATCACTTTGGCTTTTTGAGGAAGAAAACCCCAATTTTTGGAGATTAGGAGGCACAAAAACAAGGGCATTCATATTATCTAGAAGATTGGAGAACGAAGTGAAAATTGTGGCTTCAAAATCATCAATAGTATCTTTTCTTCATTCTTTTTTTGTGTTTATTTTCCTTTATTTTTGGGTTGAACATGATTTCATTATTGGATTTGATTATGTTGATTATTGACATTGTGAGTGGCTAGATTCTCTTTCTAGGACCTTGATGTAGCTCTACTTAAACAATGCTTCGAATATTCAGATAATTATTTATATTTTTTTAATCTTAATTGTTAATATATTTTCATTCTATTCATTTGTGTTTTCATTTGCTTAATGCTCCTAATTATTGAGGAATGAATTATTTGAATGTGATTTGTAGATTTTAATGCTCGAGAGAGTTTAAAATATTTATTTCTTTTGGGATACATAATCTTAGTGTCATTGAATTTGAGATTATCAATAACACTTTGATAGTCAACAAAAGGATGTGCATAATGAGTGTGTAGATAAGCAAATTCGATAGAGATGTTGACTTCTTTACCCATCACATAAACTCATTGACAATTGAGAAAGAGAATGAGTTGAATTTAAATCTTTGATCAATAAATTAGGTGAAATAATTTATCAATTAATAATTGAGACATTGATAGGATAAAGTGAAATCAAAGTCCTTAGACTCTCATCATATAGGATTTCAGTTTCACAAAGTCATCAAGTTATGTTTGTTGTGTTAATTGCTTGCCTAATCTAGTTATTTTAATTTTATTTAGATTCACATTTTAATTCAAATTTATCATTGCCTAGATAAAATTGAGTCCCTAAAACCCACAGTAATTAGTTAAATTTCTAATAATTCAATTCTTAAGGGATGATACTTGACCTTGGTCACTTTATTATTTTATGATTTGTTCACTTGCGATACGAACATGACAGTTAGTTGGGGTAAATTAAGTAGCATTTGCCTGTACGTATTTGTAACATCACAAGGGTTTCTCCAAAAATTTTTTCCCACTACGTTTAAATTTTTTTTCCCATTTTTTTCCACTCATAATCTCTCAAAAATCTTCCTTCCATCTCCATCATAAAACCCTAGCCAAAAGAATTGGAAGAAGAAGGAGAAGTGCGAAGTTTTTAGAATGTTCATCAAGATAACCCTGGAGCTTTTCTTTTCACTTTCTAGGCTAGAAAGAAAAAAAAAAAAAAGAAGTCATTTTCACATAGTTAGATTGATGTTTTAGTCATCAACCAAAAAAAAAGAAGTGAGGAAGAATCAACCTTTTTTAGAGTGATTTTCAAAGGAAACCAACAAAGGTAAATTCTAGGATTTTTCTCATTCTCTTAGATAAAATAAACGTGGTGTTTTATTAAGCTAAGATAGGTGTTTTAGTGACCAAATATAGGCTTTCTTAGAGTTGTTTTGAAGAAGGGTGCATAAGGGTAAGGTTCTAAACTTTTCTTTTTTAATCCCCTAGTTAATACAAAGTTTATATTTTTATGAGTTAGTCTGTGTTTTGGTAGGATAATGGTTTGTAACAATTCCTATTTATGTTGGTTAGTATGTTTTGCATGTATTTTGTTGCAAAAGTTAGGTTATGTGAGTTACTTGTGTTTTGCATGTTTAGTATGGTGGAAAAATTTTCCACAAATTTTAAATGCAAAAACAAAAGCATATATAAGACTTCCATATCAAACTTTTTCCAAACATGAGATTTTTAGCTTTTGATGTTTTGATCAAAACCCATAACTATACGAAAATGTAGTATTGATTCTAAGACAGGTTTCCGAGTAGTTTTTCAAAACTATCTATAGCTGCCAAAACTCTTTCTACTTACTGTCCAAAACTGTTTCCAATGGGCAACCATAGTTTTTGATTGGCTCGAATAATTTCCAGTCCAAATCACAATTTTCACCAAACACAAAAATTTTAGATATCGATGAGACAGACAATTTTTGCAAAGAAAATTTTTTTTCAACATACCTCTAAAATACAGTTATAAATAGTTTTCCAAAACTTTCCAAAATTATATTTGTGGATCGTAATGGCTTTTCAAAGTTTCGGGCCATTTTTAGGCCGAATTACAATTTTTGCCAAAGACAAAACCTTTAGATCTCGATGAAACAAACAATTTTTGTGAAGAAACTTTTGTAAAAATCTATCTGTAAAATAGACTTTAAATTGGATTAACAAAAGCAGTCAAGTCATTTTAATCAGTAAAATTTGCTAAAAAAACCAAAAAATGAATATGCTAAAGATAGTGAACAAAATATTAAATGAGCACAAAAGTTTTTCAAACTTGTATTTAAAATAATTAAATTTCATGAAGAAAAAATTTAATAGAAAAACTATCTTTAACATATATTTTTATGGTATCTTTTTAAAACTAACCGAAAAGTACCTTTTGGTACTAATTTTATAAACAAACATTTGCTTATCAAACAAAATCCTATTTTTCGATCCATAAAGAGATTGTAGCGCTCAAAACAAACTATTTAAGTCTATGAGTAGCTAGATTCTTAGTATTACAATGCTAGACATGGGTCCAATGCCCTCCTTAGTCCAAAAAGCCAATTAGGTTAAAATTTTTACGATACATTGTATAAAAAGGTTTAGCACTATTTTTTAGTGTAATGGGCTTTGAACCAATTACGAGCTCAATAAATGAATCAAGAAAATGGTTAATTAGGATTTAGTTCAAGAACCATGAAGTTATGAAGTTATTAATTTAGTTAACGGAGGTCAAATGTACTTAGAAACGATAAGGTAATTAATTATTTATTTAAATTAATTAATTATCAATCTTAGCACAAATTAAAGGCAATTAAGGAAAATTAAAAATTATGAGGATATAATTTATTAATTCTTGTAATATAAATAATGATTCTTATGACAGTTTGATAAAAGGAAATCCCATCTAATGAAAAGATCAAAATCCTTACGATTATGCTAATATTAAAATAGCATAAAATAAATTATTCTTACGCTCTTAATAGGTGTTTCTACACATAATTTATTCTGATAGAGGATAAAAAATTCTAGGTGAATGGAGAAACCCACTTTAAGAAAACTAGTAACTCGCCTACAATGTGAATAGATTTTGAATAAATGTCTTTTAAAGTTTACAAAATTTGTAAAGCATGTTTAGATTTTTGTTGAAGTATGCGATGTCATGCCATATTGTTTACTCACCAATTAGTTCAATGAAACCTCTAAGAACAAATCAAATTGGAGTGTTATATCAACCTCTCAATCTATGGGGAGGCTTAGATTTAAAAGAAAATGCTTTTTGTTTGCACCAAAACCCCTGAACTTCACGTGTTTAGCAAATTGGTCTCCAAACTAAAATTTTTTGCAATTGACTCCTCAAACTTTGAAATTAATTGCACAGTAGGTCCAATTGAAAATGGTGTTAAAAATTAACAGATTTTTGCCTCGTGACTTACATGTAAGCTTTTAATTGAGGGGTTTTTATGTCCCTTTGAAAAGTTATAATCAATTAATAATAAAAAGCATACAACTATAGATTTTTAACAAACGATGAATAATTATATAAAAAATAAATAAATAAAAACTAAACCCAGTATTGGAAAAGAAAAACTGAAGCATCACTGAATGGGAAGTTAGGCTGCCATCTCTAGAAGGGGGAGTTCGGATGAATGTCATGGCAACACTTTCGTGAACATCAACGAGACGAGGTTAGGGTGTCATTGTTGGAAGAGGGAGCTCACTAGATCTGTTGGGGATCTTTACGATGATGTTACAAGGAAAGACTATGGCGAGGGTGTACTATTGCAAGCAAAATCTGAATATGTTTACCGAGGGGAATGCTACAATGTCAAAATCGAGTAGGGAGGATGCTCTATCGCCTAGATCTAGTGTTGGAGAGTAGCACAGCGAAATTAATCTAGTGCTGAAGAGGAGTGTTACATGTCAGATTCAGTGACTTAGAGGAGCATTGGAAGGTCAGATTCAATGCTAAAGTCAATCAGTCGCAATAGCGAATAGAGGTTGCAAATTTGTAATGGACATAAAACCTCTTCATTCAAAGCTCACATGCAAGTCACGTTTCAAAAATCTGTCAATTTTTTAACACCATTTTTAATTGGACCTATTATGCAATGAATTTCAAAGTTTGAGGAGTCAATTGCAAAAATTTTTGTTTTAGGAACCAATTTACTAAACACGCAGAGTTCAAGGGGGTTTGGTGTAAAAAAAGCTAAAATAAAAAGAAAAAAAATTAAATCACAATGTTATTGGGACCTTACAATGTCACACCCTGAAATCCAGGAGTTGACATGGTAGATCAATTAAAATAAATAAATTAAATTTTTGATAAAAACCGCCATTTTAAAAGGTATTAAGTTAATTATAAGAATGTAAGATATTTAAAACTTTTTAAAATATTTGCTAAAATATGAAAGCAGACAAAGAGAATTAAAATATTAAATAAACAAACACCATTGGGCCCTATCGGACCCATACTAGAGTGCATACACGGTATCAATAATATTAAATATATAACCACAGTCCAAACAAAAGGGAAATAAATTAAAATATTACATGCCTTGTTTATAAATAAATACCCTAGACAGTGTTGTCCTAATCCTATAGTTTCTTCCCGATTTTTTAGTCTTCCCTAAGCTGGATTGCACTTAGAAGGGAGGAAAGGTTTATAAATAAGAAAAATGTAAGCAAAAGGCTTAAAAGGACTAAACTTTTATAAACATTTGATTCAAACATATAATTCATTCTTAAACAAAAGCTATAAAACAAGATAAATAAATAAACAAATAACTAACTAAAGGTCATTAACTTTATTCATACCGATTAATCATTTATTCATCCATAAACAGTCTCATTATCATGTTTTGGCAAGGCCATATGAATCACCACCAAAGGGCCCAATTGGGTTTCAGGACCTGCCCCCAAGGTCGCGCTCCCCACGACCCAATCTCTATACATGGCCTCATGCTCTGTTTTATCATTCCGAACGGTACTAACTAACACATTCGGTGTCATATCATTTCATGCCTCATGTATTAGATATTTTCATTATGTTTATTATGATCATTCATTATTTAGCCAATAATAAATATATGTAATAAACTTCATTTCTTAAAAACATTTGAAAGGAAATGCTTTGTGGCCAAAACCCTTTAAAAACATGGCTACCAAGGAGAAGTGATAGAAGTGTTACCTCAATATCCCATACCTACGTTCAACACCGTAGTCCTGACCTACTATATATTAGCTCCATGGAACCACAAACAACCTTAAATAGAAACTAAGTTTACCAATATCTAGCTTAAGGTATTCTATATCCCTAAGCTATCTCATGGTGCATTAGTATGCCTTTAGAGTTCACAAAATCATCTCATGACGTTAAAATCTTGATCTAGGTTTTCAATGGCAAAAAATGGGTGAAAAAAGTCATTTTTACAAGGTTTGGTCAGCTTGCCAAAACCCCTGGTCCTACCTATCGAACTCTACAATTTGGCCTGTAGGCCATCTAGGATCGACCTATCGAACTGGCCCAAGATTGGCCTGTCAACTAGATGAACCCGGTTTGTCGAGCCTATGAATTCGACCTACCGAACATTAAAACTAGAAAAACATAAGAGGTCTAAGACTTTGATTCTTGCCCTCCCTATGACCAAAAATCAATTCTATACCTATTTTTTTCAAGTCTCAAAGCATTTATAACATTCATAAATGATAGGAAAACATGATAGAATACATTTAAACACATTTAAGCAATATTTACATAGAAATTTTCAAGGAAATCCGAAAATGGAGAAAAAGAGGTAAACTTGATTAAATCCAAATTTTGTAAAATCAAGCCTAGATTCTAGATGATTTAAGTTCTACAAACTTAGATTAAGGTTTCCTAAGCTCAAGAAACTAGGATTACAACATTTCAAAGAAATTGAAAAATTTGTGTTAAAAGTTTGAAATTTGAAAAATAAAGAATTTAACCTCGAATCAAAGCTTAAAATCAAGTTTGTGGAGACCAAATTGTGTTCCTCACCTCCCAATCCAGCTAAGAATCAAGGTGGAACTTGAAAATTTGAATCAAAATGGAGAAAGGGAGAGAAGGTAGCATGAGAAAGAGAAGAGAGAGTGTGTGTCCTAGAGAGAGTGCGGGAAAGAGAGTGAGAAAGAGAGAGATAAATGGATGGGTAAGTGGTGGTTTTGAAGAGCAAAACTAGGTTCCAACACATAGTTTTGTAATTAGGGCATATCAGGTATTTGGTAAATTGTTTTATTTCAAAATTCAAAATAACATATAGAAATAATTAAAAGTTGGATAAATTTAAAATACTATAAAATATTTAGATTAAGTTCAAATTTACATCAAGGCATACTAATCTACCATTTAAACCCTAATTATGCTTAATTAAATTTTCTAAGCGTTACAACTTTCCACCCTTAAAGAAAATTTTGTCCTTGAAATTAAAGGTCAAATCAAAAACAAAACAAATAAGGGTACAACTCTCTCATAGTCAATTCCAATTCCTAAGTCATTTCATCAGCTCTGTGATGTGACCACACAACTTTCAGTATTGGTGTATCAAGCGTCGCAAGCTTATAATCTCCCGATCGATGATTTGAACTGGCACCTCTTCGTAAGTTGTATTTTCTTGAACCTGCACATCATGAAATGAGATAATCTTGCTTGGTTCAGGCGGATATTTTTGAAGCATCGACACAGGAAACACATCATGAACATGGGAAAGCTCAAGAGGAAAATCAAGGCGATAAGTGACCACACCTACATGTTGAGTAATCTCGAACGGCCTGATGTACATCGATGTAAGTTTTCCTCTTTCATCGAAATGCGATATGCCTTTGCATGGTGAAACCTTTAGATGAAGAAAATCTCCTACCTTGAACACCAAAGGTTGAAGTCTCCTATCTGTGTAGCTCTTTTGCCTACTCTGAGCAGCCCTTAATCGATCACGAACCACAATGACTTTCTTATTGCTATCACGGATCTCATCCGGTCCAAGAACAATTCTGTCTTCTAGCTTTGCCCAACACACTAGCGATCAACATGGCCGCCTATAAAGTGCTTCAAACAGTGCCATCTCGATGTTCGCCTGATAGGTATTGTTGTATGCAAACTCTGCTAAATGCAAATATTTCTTCCAATTCCCACCAAAGTCTAAGACACACATGCATAGCATATCCTCAAGAATTTGAATAACCCCCCTTAGGCTATCCATCGATTTGGGGATGAAAGGTTGTGCTGAAGTTTAAATCTATGCCCAAAGCTTCCTAAAACTCCTTTAATACTTGGCGTTAAATCGGATGTCTCTATCAAAAGTGATGGACAAGGGAACTCCATGCAACCTTACTATATTCTACAAATACAACTCTCTAAGAACTCGTCTCAAACATGTCGTCCTAAAAGGAATAAAATGCACTGATCTCATCAACTTGTCAACGATAACCCAAATAGCGTCATGTCTTAACTCCGTCCTCAGCAATCCGGTGACATGCTCCCTTTTCCACCTTGAGATAGGAAGCAGCTGAAGTTAACCAGCGGGCTTTTGATGCACGGCTTTTATCTGGAGACAAGTCATGCACTTGGCCACGTACTCTTAGACATCCCTCTTCATGCCTCTTTACCAATATTACCTCTTTAAGTCACGGTACATCTTCATGCTTCCTGAATGAATAACAAACTGGGACCTATGAGCTTCGTCCATCACAGCTTTCATCACGTCCTCGATCGCAGGTACTACTAGACGCTCCTTAAGTAAGCAACCCATTTGTATGAATCCTCTATTCTTCAAACTGCTCCTCATTTTAGATCCATGTCCATATCCCCTGAAGGTGTTGGTCCTGCCATTGGTTCTGCTTTATCCTCTACACGAGCATTGGAGTCGATTCCATGTGGTACACCAAAACCTGATCGCCACCATCATAGTACTACAACCTATACTTACTCAATGTAGCGTCTCTCCTCCAATCCTCGAGTGCTAAGCATGTGAGAAATCCAAAAGACTTCCTACTAAGCACATCTACGACTATGTTGGCCTTACCTGGATGATAATGCAATGTGAAGTGATAGTCTTCCATATACTTCATCCATCTTCGCTATCTCAAATTCAAATCCCTCTACGTAAACAAATACCTCAAGCTCTTATGGTCCGAGAAAACCTAGAAGGTCACCCTATACAAGTAGCATCTCTAAATCTTTAGGGCATGAATCACTACTACAAGCTCCAAATCATGAGAGGGATAGTTTTACTCATGAGGCATTAGCTGTCGCGATCCATAAGCTACAACTCGTCCATGCTGCATCAACACAAATCCAAGTCCTCATCGTGATGCATCGATGTAGACCTCATAAGGCTCATTTCTGCTCGAAATGATCAACACTAGAGCAATAGTCAACCGAGTCTTTAACTCTTGGAAAGAATATTCATTAGTCCTCATCCCATTCAAACCTAACATTTTTTTATCAACTACATCAATGGAGCCGCTATCTTAGAAAAATCCTTCATGAACTTCCTATCATACCCAGCAAGTCCTAAGAAGTTGCAGATCTCGGCCACGTTCCTTAGTCATTCCCACAATACTATAGCCTTGATCTTGGACAGATCTACTGAGATGCCTTGCTCATAGATGACATGCCCGAGAAACTTAAACTCGGCCAACCAAAATTCATACTTTTCCTTCTTAGTTTACAGCTGGTGCTCTCATAGAGTCTAAAGTACGATCCTAAGATACTACTCATGCTCCTCCTAGGTCTTAGAATAGATTAGTACGTCATTAATAAACATGATCACAAACTAATCTAAATAAGGCCTAAAAATCCTATTTATTAAATCCATGAAAGCTGTAGGAGCATTTGTCAAGCCAAATGACACACTCGAAACTCAAAGTGTCCATACTGAGTCCTAAAAGCTGTCTTGGGAATATCCTCTTGCCTAATCATGAGCTATTCATATCTGGATCGCAAATCTATCTTCAAGAAGTATTGAGAACCTCTTAACTGGTCGAACAACCTATCTATCCTAGGTAGTGGGTACTTATTCTTCACAATGACCCAATTTAGCTGCCAGTAATCAATACACAACCTGAGGGTACCATCATGCTTCTTAGCGAACAAAACCGGCACACCCCATGGTGATGTACTGTTCTAAATATATCCTTTATTAGCTAATTCCTAAAGCTATTTCCTGAGTTCTTTCATTTCTACTAGTGCCATATGATACAGTGCTACGAAAATTAGAGCAGTCCTAGGGACTAACTCATTACTGAACTCACTACAAGAAAATATTGATTACACGACCTTTATTTCACGACCGTTTCACAAATACCGTCGTGTAAAGGGCAAAAATACGTGGCAAGTTACGCCCGTGAAAATGAAGACTGTTGTGGAAAGTCGGGAAGATACCACGACGGTTTTTTGAAAAACTGTCGTGGAAGCTTTGGGCTACCACGATGGTTTTATGTAAAAACCGTCGTGGTATCTTCAAGGGCAACGTAAAAAAGTGGTGCGCATTTCGGAGCTACCACGATGGTTTCTAGAGAAAACCGTCGTGGTAGCTTATATATAACCCCACACCCTCGGCTTTCAGACAGTACATTTTAGAAACACACTTTACAAATATAAACACAAACCCTTCCGAATCAGCCGCCGCCATCTCTCTCCACCTCCACACTCCTTAATCTCAGCCGAAATTGTAAGTTTTTTTTGTACAAAGTGAGAAATAGTTGTTGATTATGTTGTATAATTATTAATCCGAAATTGATAAATAGTTGTTTTATTTTTTTCTTTATTCCGTGAAGTTGATAAATAGTTGTTCATTTTGTTGTTTATTCCGTGAAGTTTGTATTGTGGATCATGGGTATGATTTCTTCATTTTATAATGAGTATGTGTAACTTGTTTAATTTATGATGACCGGGTGATGTTTTTTTTATGATTAATTAATATATGCATGTAGGCATGGGTATATATATAAATTGTGAAATTAATTTTAATTGAATAATTGCTATTTATTATTTTGATTTAGGAATTGGAAAATGGATAGGAAATGGATGTGGGATTTTCGATTGTCTAAAGAGTATGTGAATGGTGTGGAAGAGTTCTTGGATTTTGCCAAAAGTCATGCAAATGGTGATAAAATTCGATGTCCTTGTGTTCAATGTGGAAACCATAGATTGCATCCAATTACA
>CAMOHE010040629.1:0-15265 GCA_946598075.1 Artocarpus hirsutus | reverse complement strand
GAAAATGCATGATCAGTGATTTATTACACTGTTATATGTTATGATGTGATATGCTATGTTATGACATGATGTGAAATGCCATGATGATGATGTGATGAATAATGTGTGATGCATGCAATATTTAAATTATATTGTTTGATCACTTTTAAGTCAAGCATGATTATGATTTAAGATTCAAGAATTATGATATTGTGATGTCATGTAGTGATAAGTCATACTGCATACACACAATAATGTAAGTGAAACGTATATGACAAGTTAAGGGTGTCGTACCAACCTCCCGACCCACGGGGAGGTTCCATGTTAAAGAAATGAATAATCTTGGTGTCGTTGGGACCTCGCGAACCCTAACTTCCCAAGACTCGCGGGCAATTGGTACGATCACCGGGCCCAAAGTAAGAAGATAAGATAAAACTTAAATAATTAAGCATAATTCAAGTTGATAAGCAAGCATAAAATGCTCATGCATATTTTTATGAAAATGGTTTTTAATTATGTTTTGCAAGACTAATTTCCTACTTGCTGAGCGAAAGCTCATTTAAGAATGTTCATGCTGTAGGTAAGAAAACCTGTCGGCGACACTTGATGGGCAGTGGTGAACGGCGGACGAATAGTGAAGATGGGAATGGATACTGCTCACGCAATGTAATATGTTTGCATTTTTATTTTACGAATTCATGCACGTTTTATTTTACGAAATTTCGTATGTTTATATCTTACGAAAATTATGTGCATTTAAATAGGTGATTAAGTTACGTAATTATGCTTTAAAAACCGAGCTTGTAATTACACAACCTTGGTTTAGAGGATTTTAAAGTTTAGGAATGTTGCAATAGACAATGCAACATTTACATGAACTTTTTAAGTAAGAAAATTATAAATTTATTTAGGATTAAAAATGATTATTAAAGTTTTATGTTATGTTAAGAAATGTATTTTATAGAGTTGTTTCTACGAAATTATTATGTAAGTTTAAGGGAAAAGTTTTAAGAAATTAGTACCTTAAACTTAAAAGTTTAGGTTATAAGAAATTATGGTTTGACTATTTAAGAAGGTTTAATGCAACAAATGTACTAAGTTTTCAAGAGAGTATATTATATAATCATTTGTAATAAGAAAATAATTATATAAGTTTTATGCCAAAATAAGTAACGATTTTATGAATATGTTTTTAGGAAATTACTTTTATGAAAGTCTAGAAGATTATGCTTTAGATATTATTATTATTATTATGGTTTAAATAATGGAGTTTCAAGTAATTATTATTATGATAAGTTCTGAAAAGATTAAGTTTTAAGATATCAATATGTTATGTTTAAGTTGTCAAATTATAAGTAAAATATATAAATAATTGTCAAGAAAGTTTCAGAGAGCATTTTAAATAGGCTTTTATTTTAATATTTAATTTAAAATTATTTTGAAAATAGTTTTATTTAAATTAATAATTGTCCTTAAAGTAATAGTTGATAAATAACCATCCTTATGTTTTAAAAAGGAAAAGTTCAAGGAAATTACTATAGTTATGCTTCAAGAAATAAATGTTATGAGTTATGTAATAATTAAGTTAAAACGTAATGATTATTATTACGTTATTATCATGTTTAAGAAATTATGTATTTTGTTAAGTTACGAAATTAAGTTTTCGAGAAATGATTATTACATCTTTTAAAGCTGTATGTTGAGAATTTATTCTCTGTAAGAAATCATTGTTACTAAATTTGGGAAATAATTATTATTCCCTCTAAGGTTTCATATTAAGGATTCCACAACAAGAATCAATTTAAAAAAAAAATTATCCTGAAATTTTGTACTTTATTAATAAGTATGTTTAAGTTTACGATCATGTTTAAGTCATGTGACGGCTACGTAGGTAGGGTCGTCACAATTGTCACGTCCCAAAAGAGCTCTTGTTGAGAGGTGGACAGCCCAGGACTTAAATACTGCTCTTCGGTCCTCTACCTAGCCGATGTGGGACTTTTTGTACGTTATATAATGCTCACATATCTATTAAGGGAACGACAAGAAGAAGAGCATGGCTGTGAAAGAGGATGAAGAGCGTCACGATGATATATATTATATATGTGTGTGTGTATATATATATATAAAAGAAAGGTTCAAAAGTTAAAAGTTTGGATTTTATTGATTATTATTAGAATTATTATGTAGGAATGTGTATTGCAAGGCAACAATGGCTTGGAATTATATATACATTTCACAAATTATGAAAAATATAAGCTTATCAAGTGATATGAGTTGATTATCAAATTGAATGTAATTAAAATCACTTCTTTTTATAGATCTTAGGATGTATCATTTTTTAGTATCTACGATAGAAATCACCTTCTTTCTATTATTAGTTTGGTTTGAGCATTTAAGGGGTGGATTTTAGCACAACACTAGCGAAGATGAGCGACATGGAAACAAATCTGCTTTTGTAGACAGTTCCCAGGAAAGTAACAAATCTGCTTTGTAGACAGTTTCCAGGAAAGTGCACTTTCCTGGAAAGATCCGAGAACCGCAACGTGGCTGTAAACTAGTTGTTCCCTCGCTATCACCCCGATTGACACTGTGTCAAATCACACAACATGCTACTGATACCTGCCACGTCTTCTTATAACCGTTAAAGTAACGGCCCGGCCATACAAAATTAATCGGAAGGATGTACCACAATGCTAAAGGTAGACCCGACAGTAGAGAATCCTTCTCCGCCTCACAATTGCATAAACTGGGCCTGG
The DNA here is from genome assembly GCA_946598075.1 of Artocarpus hirsutus. Classification (NCBI taxonomy): domain Eukaryota; kingdom Viridiplantae; phylum Streptophyta; class Magnoliopsida; order Rosales; family Moraceae; genus Artocarpus; species Artocarpus hirsutus. The sequence continues at coordinate 12,530 of CAMOHE010040629.1, read as the reverse complement.
GACACAGCCCGTGCTCCATAATCACCGATTTCAATCTCTTTCACTGCTTCCTCTGTTTCTGAAAATCTGTGGCTCTGTGATTTGATTGGAACCCTAGGGTTTTGGTCGATCTGAAGTCCTCAGATCGTGGAATTCGAAGAGCTCACAGCGCAGAACAAAAATGCCTTCTGTGTACGGAGCCCGCTTAACAACATTCGAGGACTCCGAGAAGGAGAGTGAGTACGGATATGTACGCAAGGTTCGTATTCGATCCAATTTCCATGTCCATCTCCAAGAAATTTGGATCTTTTTTTTAACTGTATTCGATGTCCATTTCCGATGTTGAGAGTTGATCTTTGATCCGTAAATGAGACAACATGCTTTTTCTTTTTCAATTGATCCGATTTCTGATCTGCTTGTTGCTTTGCGATGTGGAATTTACTTGCTTTAGCTTAAGTGTGGTTTTTAATTTTTTTCCCTTTTTTGTGTGTGATTTGACAGGTTTCGGGGCCAGTCGTCGTTGCAGATGGCATGGCCGGGGCTGCTATGTACGAGCTGGTTCGTGTTGGACACGACAACTTGATTGGTGAAATCATTCGTTTGGAAGGAGATTCTGCCACAATTCAAGGTTTCTTTTTTCTTTTTTTGGATTTCCTAGAGTTTCAGGTGGGAAATGATCCTATTATAAAAATTTAGTTTTGCATCATTTAATTGAAAACTGTTTTTTCATTGTTATTTCAGTTTATGAGGAGACGGCTGGGCTGATGGTGAACGATCCAGTTCTACGTACACACAAGGTGAGTTTTCTAATATATTGGGTTTTCATCTGTATGCTTTTTTTGAAAATTGGCTGTGTACACTTACAATGAAAAATGTTTTTTATTGGCTTTTCAGCCTTTATCAGTGGAGTTGGGACCTGGAATACTGGGAAATATTTTCGACGGAATTCAGGTTTGCCTGAATCTTACAGCAAGTAGCAATTTAGATCACACTGTCTGAAGCTTGTTAACTATGATCATGTTTGTTTGATTGGTTTAGTCCAATTCGGCTCAGTTTAAACGACCACTACAGTTTAAATTGGTGTTTGATAAAGTATTTAATTTGAACTAAACTGACAGTTTAAAATTGAACTGCCCAACTTAAAGTTTAAACCCCCCTCTGTTTTAAAATTTCAAACCAATATTGAACAGTGATTTCACTCTTATATATATATATATATATATATGTATTTATAATTTAATACTATTTTTTCATATTTTTTTTGATTACATAACTTCTGTATGCATAATTCATATTTATTCCTTAATTAAATAATTTTTTCATGTTTTAAACTAGAGTTTTTAATACTCATATAAACACAAATTCAGATTTGATATCTTGTTCAAATTAATATTGATTACACTTCCAAGCGCTAGTTTGGATTACTGTTTGAACTACACAATTCAGATTTTTTTTCAATGCAGAGAAGTTCAAACTAACACAATTCAAACCAATGAACCAAATGGGGCTTATGTTGTCTGATTGATAGACTTGTTTTGGATTTAGTTATATATATACACATATATGTCATTTATCTATACAAATAAATGAAGGGAGAATGAAGAAAATGTCAGATTTTTAAAACTTTTTGAAGTATATATAAGGTTTATTGTATAAATAAGAATTATTTACACTATTAACAAAGGGAGAAATAAATTATTTATACCATAAATTTGACATTTACTATAAATATTTTCAAAATTTGCTATTTACTATAATTAGTTTTGAAAAAGTGACATTGCCTACAATTTTCGTAAATTTGAACGTGGAGGGAATCGTTTTTTGGTTATGGAACCAACTTTTTTTTTCTAGTACACCTTTCAAAATCTTCTGTACGAAAGAGGTTTTTTAAAATATCTAAACATATGATTCTAGAGCAGTATTTGATGTAGAGTATGTTTCTATCTTGCCCTTTTGTTTTCTTTTCCTATAGAGGCCTTTAAAAACAATTGCAAAAAGATCTGGTGATGTCTATATCCCACGTGGTGTGGCTGTTCCAGCTCTTGACAAAGACACACTCTGGGAATTTCAGCCTAAAAAAATAGGTAACCTGTGAATTTTGTTGCTCATTCGGTTTCTTTTGTTTCATGTTGCAAATTTGTAACTATTGTTTATACCATAATGATAGGTGAAGGAGACCTTCTAACTGGAGGAGACCTGTATGCTGTAAGTTTCTAATGTGGAACAGTACTCTATGCAGGAGGTTTAGAATTGTGTTCTAGCATTTGATTCCTTCTTTTTCTTTCCTCAAGTTTCATCTAAACACCATCATGTTTTTTTTGCCTGATGCAGATTGTCTTTGAGAACAGTCTCATGCAGCATCATGTTGCACTTCCTCCAGATGCTATGGGAAAAATTACTTACATTGCACCTCCTGGCCAATATTGTCTTCAGGTTGGGTTTGTCTATATGCATATCAAATAGTGCTCTTCTTATGTGCATTTTAAGCATGAATATGATAGGTACCTAAACCGTGATTCCTCAAGCCACTTGCACAGCAGATCTCTAATTGCAGAAATATAGGATGAATCAGAGAAAAATAGGGTCTGGTCTTTGATTGAATTCAGAAACAAATTGATATTGAGCTGCTATGGAAAATTAAGCAGCAGAATACAAAAGAAAAGTAAAGACACATGAGAGTTTCGAGGACTCTCACGACGTCCAAAGGCTGCATGCCAAATCTTTCTAACAAATTCCACACCCCTCTCACTAACTTCTAATCCCCCTTTATACTTGTAATTGCCTTTTAAAAATTGCTACAACCACCTGTAGTCCAATACGTTCTCTTAACTAACCACGACTACTTATCAGTGTCTATCAGAATATCTCCAAGTGAAAGTTTAGCTTCAAATATTGCAGTGACTTTGGATTGCCTAATATTTGACATTTGTGTATTAAAGTTATATGAATACATGTTGCAAGGCTTAAATCTTTGATTAGAAGGGGAAAAAAAAAGATTCATTGGCATGTTGACTTTTTCATGGTACGTGAGCTAGAAGACCTTGGGAGCTTTTTTAGCCTATTAAATAAATAGATGAAAGTTGATCAATTAGTTTAAGCATGCTTTGAACGCCTTTTTCTGAATGAGGGGGAAAAAACTAGATGTCATATACCAATGTGCAAGATAATCAGAAAAATGACATGTTTGTCCATGTAGACTCATTTCCTGGTTATGTATAGTTATATTCATATGTCCATCTACAATCAAAGTTCTTAGTTTTGTAGCTTGTTATGCCATTCATTAGAATAGTTTCTGGGCTGATGGATTATTCGTAAAATCGAATAGTGACATTTATGATTGTAGGAAATAACTTTTTTCTTTATTGAATTTATCGCCAAACAAAATGTATAAATTGGCGAGTCTATGCATAAAAGAGAGCAATTTAGAAGACTGCTACACTACCAAAGCAAGCAATCATTTAAGAGTGATAATAAGTAAAACCTACAACTGAAAAAACAGTTTACTAGCGACATACTTGTCAAACTACAATCTGAATGATGTGAAAGCTATACAAGGTAACTAAGTCAAACATTTTCGTAAAGTGATGAAAGATAATTTTGGCTCGGGGATGAAGATGAAAAGTTTGGCTTGTAGCAGCATGCCTTCTTGGTACTCTAAAGTCTAACCCATGGTTTACATTACAAAGGAGCTTGTGAGGAGGAAAGAACAAAAGTCTTTGACTTTTCATCTGACAATGTCATTATTTTCAATAGAAATTTCTAATTATGTAAAGAGCAATTGGAGTAGGTTGGTTAGGGTTCCAACTAAATGGTTTCCAATCGGCTAACATAGCTGTATGTGAAGGAGGAGCCATCATAGGTCAATAAGAGTATAAAAAAAAAAAAAAAAAAAAAAAGAGGCATTTCGGCTAGTCTTGTATATGTAACAAAGTTTGGTGAATTAAAAAAGGGCTTAAAATTAATATTCTACTGGAAACTTTGTTAAATGAAGCTTGACTTTGCCTCTTTTACCTTTGCTGCCATTAATCTGACCAGAACTATTTTAGGCAACAGTTGCATTGTGTGGATAAATCTAGGAATTCGGCTTGGAAGTACGATTGAGGACACTTCTTCTCTCTCTCAAGAAATGAAACTTCATTGATAAAATCGTGAAACCTACAATCAGAATAAACCAACAGCAAGATGCCCACAAAGGGGGCAAAAGAAAAAACAGCAACAACAACAAAACTAAAACATACAACTTTTCTTTTATGTTTGTGGCATTCAACATCTGGAATCTTTTGTTCGTTATTCATTTTTTCTTCCTGAATTATTATTCATGATGGGATATAGCTTGAAGGAGGATGTAAAAGCATTGTGTACCACAATATTTTAAGAGATATGGCTTGATGTTTCTTTTGTGTTATTTATATTTATATTTTCTATCTTTACGCACAGGATACTGTCTTAGAGCTGGAGTTTCAAGGAGTTACAAAGAAATTTACCATGCTTCAGGTTTCTAACTTTGCTCATTGAATATCAGAGACTACATTCTTCTTTGCCCATCAACTAAAAAGTATTTACAGATTTATCTGTTGGTATGTACTTTTGCAGACATGGCCTGTGCGTACACCAAGACCTGTTGCATCAAAGCTTGCTGCTGATACCCCTCTGCTTACTGGGCAGGTGGATGAATATGTTTTGACAGTGGGTTCAGCTTTTTTACGTCCTTAGAATGATGCATTACTGATCTCTTCTCTTTCATGCCAGCGTGTTCTTGATGCACTTTTCCCCTCAGTGCTTGGTGGGACTTGTGCCATACCTGGGGCGTTTGGCTGTGGAAAAACAGTCATTAGTCAAGCACTTTCAAAGGTGAATTTACCAGCTTCTTCTTTTTCTTCCATTTTTTCCCATCAATGTTCTGTGTTATGTTTGAAACTGTGACCCATTAATTCAATATGTTCCATTTGTTGTCTGCAGTATTCTAACTCCGATACAGTTGTTTATGTTGGTTGTGGAGAACGAGGAAATGAAATGGCAGAAGTATGTGTTTTCATCAGTTCGAGTGTTAATTATAACTATGCTATATTGGGCCTGACTAATTTAATACTAATGATTAGGTCCTTATGGATTTCCCTCAATTGACAATGACGTTGCCTGATGGTCGCGAAGAGTCTGTCATGAAGCGTACAACACTAGTAGCTAACACTTCTAATATGCCTGTGGCAGCTCGTGAGGCTTCAATTTATACTGGTAAGCATATTTATCTTATCATTTATTTATGGTAATAAATTCCGATTATGAGATTTGGTGATCTCAATAGTGGAGGTAGTTAAGATTGTTTCATTTCTTTTTCCTTGACGATAATTTTGCAATCATGCATTTGTAAACAGTTTACGGCTCTATTTCATAGTGAGTTGGTTTAGATGACAATAAAAGGAAAAGTGTAAAAGATGAAGTAGTTTTGTCTCCTGGTAGACGTTGGGAAATAAGTTCAAGTAGTATGTATTTTGTTTGGAGATGCGTGGGGGTAATGGAATAATTGGAAGTATAAGAACTGAATCAACATATATCAAAATGGTGATATTGGTACAAACATTTTTGTAGGAAAAGTGTAAAAGATGAAGTGGTTTTGTCTCCTGGTAGATGTTGGGAAACAAGTTCAAGTACTATGCATTTTGTTTGTAGTTGTGTGGGGGTAATGGAATAATTGGAAGTATAAGAACTGGTGAATCAACATGTGTCAAAATGGTGATGTTCGTACAAACATTTTTGTTTCGGATAGGCACTTGTGCCTAGGGACATGAAAAGTATTTGGATGAAATAAACGGGAGGTGCAATATAAATACTATTTTGTAAGGGTGAAGCACATTCTCACAGATCAACTTTAGATAATTGTATACATTGTTAAATGTCACCTATGGTATCTGTTGCTTAAAACTGAGTAATTGTGTTACATTTGTCAAAAAGTTGACATCCTTTCTTTTGTGTGAATCTAAATTGTTAGGTATCACTATTGCTGAATACTTTAGAGATATGGGCTACAATGTCAGTATGATGGCAGATTCAACATCTAGATGGGCAGAAGCACTGCGTGAAATTTCAGGACGGCTGGTAATATTTTTTTTCATTCTTTTTTTTTTTTTTATGACTGTTTCTTAACTTTTCATTTGTTATTCCACTTGCAAGGTTTACTAGGGTTTTGTCTTGTTTTTGTTTTTGTTTTTTTTTTTTTTTTTTTTTTCCGTTGGTGCATCACTGAGGCATTGTTCTCTTTTTCATCAAAGTAATAGGCCATTTGGCACTTCAGTTGTAACTGAAGTTTTAAGTTTAAAAACTATAGCATGTGAGTGTTTACCTTGTAGCAAATTGTTCATAGTTAAAACTGATAAGTTGAAGCTGAAGTGCCAGATGGAGGGTTAGTAATACATTAATAACTACAAAGCTAGTATTGCACATAGATATTTTGCGAATGTCACTATGTCTTGATTTGCTTAGTAAGAATGCATAATCGAAATTCAACTTTTGTTAGCATAAATTCCAACTTCCTTTTGTTTCCCCATTTCTGACGGGAGTGGTTCTATTCTTCATTAGGCTGAAATGCCTGCAGATAGTGGTTATCCGGCTTATCTGGCAGCACGTTTAGCCTCATTTTATGAACGTGCTGGTAAAGTAAAATGTCTCGGTGGCCCAGAACGTACTGGAAGTGTGACAATTGTTGGTGCCGTTTCTCCTCCAGGAGGAGATTTCTCTGACCCTGTAACATCTGCAACACTTAGTATTGTCCAGGTTAGCTTACATTGTTGATGCCTAGCAAGATATCTTTCCAATAAACAGCAATAATTAGCCTTTTGATGTAAATTCCTCACCTGAAACAGATTTAGGGTCCGCTTGGTTTGTTGGTTTGAAATATGTGGTTTGAACTTTTTTTTTTTGTTTGAAACGTGTGGTTTGCAAAGTGCGGTTTGAAAAATGAGTTCAAAGTGTTAAAAACAAGGGGTTTCTGCATTTGTGGCCCCTTTTTTGGGCTCAAATAGTCAAATCAAGGGTTCAAACCAAGACTCGCTTTTCTTTCCTAAATGCTGGTTCATAAGAAAGTTTGGTTCAAATCAAACCACCTGAACCATTAAACCAAATGACTTCTTATATTTTGGTGCGAGCTGTGAATTGGCAGGATTTTGGCTTGTCCTGTTGGTTCACAAATGCGTTAATATTTTTTTTTGTTTAAATTTTGGTTTCTCTCTCTTTTTTTTTTTTTTTTTTTTTTTCATCATTTTCATTTCATGCCTCTCTATCTATTTCTGTAGGTGTTCTGGGGTCTGGATAAGAAGCTTGCACAGAGGAAGCATTTTCCTTCAGTGAACTGGCTTATCTCCTACTCAAAATATGCTGGGGTATGTTCATGAGCTTTTGCTTAAACTTATACTTAATGGTTTAAGGTAATTTCTTATATTGTTTTCTTTTTGGTTTTAGGCATTGGAGTCTTTCTATGAACAATTTGATCCAGAGTTTATCAACATCAGGACAAAGGCACGTGAAGTTCTGCAGCGAGAAGATGATTTGAATGAAATTGTTCAAGTAAGACTTATCATTTGCATACTTTCTTTTAATGTTAGATAAAATGGGATTTTTTGTTTTTTACAAAATTATTTCATGGGAAAAAAATAATAGTTATAACATGGGCCTTTTCTCGATGGTTCCGATTTGGTGCCTCTGTTGTTCCCGAGAGCAAAAACCTTTTGACTCTTCAGATTGCCATTTTATGTAAAACTAATTAGAGGCTATTGTACTAATTAAAGTGAACTTCACCTCATTCGTGGTGCATTTAACAAAGTGAGCTACGATTTACTGCATTTGAGAAAATTAAGTATGAATTATTGGTGATGCAGATTAGTAGTGGTGGTGAATTCATGTTTATATCTGACAGCAAAGATTAAGCAAGATTCAGCAGGAAGAAAAATTTTTTTTCTTTCATCCTGATATAAAAAAAAGCCAACAAGTTTTCGCCGTTTCTTTCATTTTTCAATGATTGAGCCCCCCGACACTGTTTGGATTATGTGCAGCTTGTAGGAAAGGATGCTTTGGCTGAAACGGATAAGATCACCTTAGAAACTGCAAAGCTTTTGAGGGAGGACTACCTTGCGCAGAATGCATTTACTCCGTGAGTTCTGCTTAGAAAGTCTTTCTTTTTACATGTTCGATTGTTGATGTCTGTTCCTCACGTATGTATATACGCATTGTTGATGCAGGTACGACAAATTTTGCCCTTTCTACAAGTCTGTTTGGATGATGCGCAATATCATTCATTTCTACAATTTGGCCAATCAGGTTGGTTCTTCCCTCGTTTTTATTCTTTTCCTTCTAGGATTACCACCATTATTCTATTACTAATCATCCTGGACAGAGTTTTGATATTTAGGCGCTCTTGCTTTAGCTGAACTGTCTAGTTGATGTGAGAAAGAGCTTTTGATTGTCTCATTTGTCTCTGCTTAATGCGGTGAACAGGCTGTTGAAAAAGGAGCTGGTATGGACGGTCACAAGATAACTTACAGCCTAATAAAACATCGGTTGGGAGACCTCTTCTACCGACTAGTGTAAGTGACCTGCATATAGTTTTAATTAGGCCTTCGTTTTCTTAGCCTTATTTAAGGAGGTGGGCCTTGACTTTGTAATCTGAATGTTACAGGTCTCAAAAGTTCGAGGATCCGGCAGAAGGAGAGCCAGTTCTCGTGGAAAAGTTCAAAAAGCTTCATGAGGACTTGACAAATGGTTTCCGTGCACTTGAGGATGAAACACGATGATTGAAATTTGTAAGATCTGAGTTCTTGCATGGTTGTCCGATTGCCGGGTAAGAAGAGTTCGAGTAATTTTGTATTTTTCTGGTTGTTGATCAAAGAAACAAAGGCGATTTAGGCTTATGTGACGCCAGTTTGCCATGCAATATTGCAGTTGTTTTGGCTGGGATGTGTAGCTCTGATATTTATTTTATTTCAATCCTTCCTTTGGTTGTCGAGAATAAGAGAACAGAACAAACCTGATTTCTTATTTATGTATTTATGCGATAAGGCATGTATGAGTTGCTATAAAGTGCTTTAAAGGATGCTACATATTTTGCTTCAGATCTGCCTTATTAATTCGCCGCAATGTTACGCAAAAGCCTTTGAATTATCATGTCGACAAGACCAATGGTCGTGTCGAAACATGAGAGAAGATTTCCACTTCCAAAGGTTGCCTTTTTCCTCCTCATTTTAATTATGATGTCGTATTTCTTGATAGTCAAAGTCAAGTTTCTTTAATAGATCATTGCAGGCATAACCTATTATTCACGTATCGAAGTAGAGTAAGTCCTGAGAATGTCACCAAGATTGTTGAAAGAAATATACGACTCTTCCAAGTCCTTCCAATTATATAAAACATTCGGAATTACAATAGTGTAGGGTTGTTTACGGATTGAATTTTGTAAATTTAAAGTCAATCTATAATTTAATTTAAAATCTTTGAATTAAGAAAATCTTAATCTATAATCTAATTTAATCTAAAACTTTCAGATTAAAAAAATCTTAATTTGTAATTTATTCCAACACATAGGGATTGGATTCAAGAGTTTTCATATTAAGCTATGTCTTTTACAAATGAAAATATTAAAGGTTAATTTTTTCAACATCAAATATTACTATATAAAAGAGCTTAATAAAGCTAAATTTGTTACCATCAATCGTTAAAATAAACTAATTGCAATAAAATTTAAAATTAAATATTAAAAAAATAAAAAAAAAAAACTCAATATAAGTATTGTCCATTCATCGATACTACATAAAGCTCATCATTTTCTATCCACGTCTTTTAGTGGTGCTAAGGCCACCCAATTGATTTCGGGGGAGAACGAGGGAAATGTACCAAATTTAGGAAGAAATGGCCAGCATTTACATTCGGGTGTAAATCTTGATTTATAGGATGTTTGGAAGGCGGTGGAAACTAGTGGTGAGAATCACTTTTATTATAATATGTGAGAGTTTTATATTGTTTATAACTGATTTTGTGGTGATAACTACGGTTTTTACCATTTTGCGAAACACCCTCTTAAAGATGGATAAAATTTCAAGTATACCCTTACAGCCCTCTATTCCCATCTCTCTCCTCTTGTCCTCTCGTTTCCTCCGACGGGGTTTCTCTTTCTTCCGGATTGCTGAGGCTGAGGGCAAGGACCAGTTTACGGAGGAGAAGAGCAATTTTTGGCCGTTCTCGATCTTACCAAGCAACAATAGCTACCATTCCCTGCACACTCTATGGAGTTGGTGGCTCGCAATCCCCAGGGTAGAGGAACACGATCTCCTTCGGCATAGTCTGCTTGGCAAAAGGCTCCAAATCTTCTCCAGTGAGCTGCTCGAGTCGACGTCGATGTCGCCATGACAAGAGTCCGTTGATGAGGGAAAGGGAGAGTGGCAAGCAGTTGGTCATCGTTGTTGCACGCTTCAACGGCGACGACGACGCCATCACCGACGTGCAGACGATCGGGTTCGTCTATTAGGGGAGACAAAGAAATGATAGATGAAAGAGAGACAGAGAGATACATGGGAGAGAGAGTGGGGGAGAGAGGGAGATTGAGGAAGAAAAAAAAAAAAACTTACAGATTCCATCTTGTCTGCGACTGTTCCAGGGGTATGATCCATATTTTGGCAGATAAATTGTTTCAAAGTGCTGTTTCCTTCAATTATTTTCAAATATACTATTTGCTTTTATTACTTTTAAAAACTATATTGTTTGTTGCAATTTCCCCTTGATTTTGTTGGCATAATTTTGTAAAACACAACCTTTTGAGCTTCTAGCTTAGCATATAAGAATTCGATCTATGATTTTAATTTTGCGGTAGGTTAGAAATGTTATTTGATGACTGGAGAGGAGCATGATTTTTTTTTTTTTTGAATTTTTAGCATTTCAATTTTGGGTTAGAATTTCTTTTAAAGGATAGAATTGATACCTGAATTTAACACCCCCCCCCCCTTTTTTTTTTTTTTAAGAGAAATTGCAGTAAATAGTATTTTTTGAAACTTAAAAACATAAATAGCATATTTTAAAATACTTAAGAAAAAAAGTATATTTGTGATGTAAATAATTAATTTATCGCTATACTTATCATGTAAAGAATTTTTATTTATGAGATAAATATGCTATTTAAATAAGATAACATGCTTAGTTTAAAAAAGCTTTTTTAAATGCTATTTGTCTCTTTCTCTTTTTTTAATAGTTAATTTTATTTGTTTATGTTGCCATTATATTTCTCCCTAATTTTAATAGCAATTTTCACAAAATTGTTTTATTAATATTGTTGTTGTTGTTGTTATCAGGTAGGTCTTTATATAATATACATTACTTTATCCAACCACTTTTTTTTGTACATTTAACATTTGTGTTAGATTTATGAGAGCAATGAGGGCAATGGAGGTTTCCTTTGGTTAAATTAGAAACTCTTAGGTAAAACATTTTATATCAACTCCAATAAAGGTATTGACTTCAATTATAATTGAAAAGGATGTTGATGCAAAATGTTTCTGTCGAGGACATAATTTTGCAATTTAGGTCACACATGGGGTGTTGATGTAGTTCTCCCAAAGAAATTCAAAGAGAAATTCCAAACAAGAAATACACTAAAAAATGCAATAGGAAGTAGCATACTCTTCGGTTGTGACTACAATGCTTAATCCATGCATATTCAAATGTGATTTCTTGGTGGAGAATGGAGGACACGACACTAGTGGCCAATATAAATTAATTTATTGTACGACATAAGAAGAAAAGTACACAAACCCAAGGAAAACCTTCTCAGCAACTCACAAGGAAAAGACTAAAAACTAAACACTACTCTAAAGCACTCTTTTCTCGCATACACTTTGTTTGCTTTCTAATTTTTGCCGTGTATTGAGCACTTAAGGAACGCTATATTTATAGCCAGTTGAAGTACTTGGATTTCCGACTCATAGAGGAAATCATCACCACTACAGCAGCTTCCTTTGCGTTATATGCAAGCAATAACGCAAGCAGCAAAAACTTATTCAACAAACGTTTGATAGTAACAGTGTTAGCGTATATAAATAATAGGTGTTGTATCAATTGGGCCTGTTGGGCCGGTGTTGATTTTAACACTCCACCTCAACATTGGCTTCAGATCTTTTCCGACTTGACGTGTTGAGTTGATTTTGAAACTTTTGGAACTCCTGAGCGGATTCTAAACACATATCCGGTCATCGTCCGACGTGTTTCACAATCTCTTATGTAATCAGCGTCACAGTAGCCAACTAACTTGCAATCTTTACCTTTATGTATAATAGATCATAGTCAATTGTACTTTTGACATATCTCAGAATTCGCCTAACCGCTTCCAAGTGACTTTTTTGGATTTTGCATGTATCGACTCACTATACCAACTACGAAGAACATGTCTGGTCGAATCAAGTTGTCGATACATCATTCCCATCTTCCAAATCTTTACCTTCATATGCACACAACTCAGCAATGGCTTCCATTGGTGTTGAGATGGATTTGCACTCATGCATTCCAAATCTCTGCAATAGGTC
>CAMOHE010040628.1:0-12614 GCA_946598075.1 Artocarpus hirsutus | reverse complement strand
GAATTGGCGCTGTTTTAATGCAGGAAGGGAGACCAATAGCATATTTCAGTGAGAAACTGAACGGGGCAACTCTTAATTATCCAACATATGATAAGGAGTTGTATGCGTTGATACGAGCACTAGAGACCTGGCAGCACTACCTATGGCCTAAGGAGTTCGTGATTCACACCGATCATGAGTCCCTGAAACACTTGAAGGGCCAACACAAGCTGAACAAGAGGCATGCTCGTTGGGTGGAGTTTATAGAGACGTTTTCGTATGTCATTCGCTACAAGCAAGGTAAAGAAAATGTCGTTGCCGATGCGCTTTCTCGTAGGTATGCCTTAATCTCAACTCTTAATGCTAAACTACTGGGTTTTGAACATATTAAAGAGTTATATTCTGATGACCGTGACTTTAGCACTAAGTATCAAGCTTGTGAGAAATTTGCTAGTGGTAAGTACTTTAGGCATGAGGGATACTTGTTTCGGGAGAATAAATTGTGTGTGCCTAATTATTCATTGAGAGATTTGCTGGTGAGAGAATCCCATGGAGGAGGATTGATGGGACATTTTGGAGTGATGAAAACTTTAGCGGTGTTGCAAGAGCACTTCTATTGGCCACATATGAAACGAGATGTTGAGAGGCTTTGTGGTAGATGTGTAACTTGTAGGCAGGCTAAATCAAGAGTGCAGCCCCACGGTTTGTACGCCCCTTTACCAATACCTAGTGAACCCTGGACTGATATTTCGATGGATTTTGTGTTAGGTTTACCTAGGTTTAAGCCGGGAAAAGACTCGATATTTGTGGTTGTGGACAGGTTTTCCAAGATGGCACATTTATTCCATGCCACAAGACAAATGATGCTTCCAATGTTGCTGATTTGTTCTTTAGGGAAATTGTGAGACTTCATGGTATGCCTAGGACAATTGTTTCTGATAGGGATGCAAAGTTCTTAAGCTACTTTTGGAAGAATTTGTGGGCTAAGTTAGGGACTAAGCTATTGTTTTCGACAACTTGTCACCCTCAAACCGATGGTCAAACAGAAGTTGTGTATAGAACCTTGTCAACTTTGTTGCGGGCTGTCATTAAAAAGAACATCAAAACTTAGGAGGAGTGTTTACCACTTGTTGAGTTTGCTTATAATCGATCTGTTCATTCTGCTACTAACTTTTCACCGTTTGAAATTGTTTATGGCTTTAATCCTCTAACTCCTTTGGATTTAATGCCATTACCTTTGTCTGAGCGTGTGAATTTAGATGGAAAAAGAAAAGCTGACCTTGTTAAACAGATACATGAGAAGGCAAGACTCAACATCGAGCAAAGGACTAAGAAATATGCTCTACAAGCCAACAAAGGGCGTCACAAGCTCGTCTTCGAGCCCGACGATTGGGTATGGTTGCACTTATGCAAGGAACGGATTCCAGAACAAAGGAAGTCCAAGCTATTGCCTAGAGGGGACGGTCCTTTTCAAATACTTGAAAGGATCAATGATAATGTATACAAGCTAGACTTGCCAGATGAGTATGGTGTAAGCGCCACCTTTAATGTTTCTGATCTAAGTCCTTTTGATGCAGGCGACAATTTGAGGACAAATCGTTCTCAAAAGGAGGGGAATGATGAGGGAATCGGTAGCACAAGCAAGAGCACAAGGGAAGAGACATATTTAGATCCAATTCAAGTTCCTATTGGTCCGGTTACGAGAACTCGTGCGAAGAAATTCATAGAAATGCTTATTGGGCTGATTCAAGCATCTTGGGCTCAAGCTATTGTATGGAGGCCCATTGAGGGAATTGCATGTGACATCCAGACCAGCAAATGCGTGATTCAAGTTCTAGAAGGGACCGAATAATCCTATGGCTGCAAATAATCTGGCTGCTTTCTATTTCAGTTACTTTCCCAATTTGAGGCGACAAGTGGCGAGAAGAATCAGCTAATTGCCTGATTATTGTCTAGTTTCCTTTTCTTTTACAAAACATGCGTTTACTTTTATATTATTGTAAGGCTTTTAAGCCATTTAGGAAACTTACTTTATTTGCTTTAGATTGAGCATCCTTTTTGGCTGGTAATTGATTTGCCCGAAATTCCATGGGCAATTAGGAGCTCAAAATTCGCAAAGGGGAACCACTATATATTGTGACGAATGTCATTCAATAATAATAAGTTTTACACACAATTTAAGGTTTAATTCTCTTCAGTTCCTAAACAAACTATTCGAACTTATCGGAAGATTCCGTGGTGTTCAAAGACTTATCAATCAGTCTATCCATAACTGATTGTGGCGTCCTCACATACCAAGGTTCGTGCTTCTTGTTAGGCATCGGGTCGCGGTTCCATGCTAAACCGATTTGGAATTTGATCTTGGAGACCAATTTTGCTTAGGGTCGCATCAGTTCTTGGCGTTGTTCGTATCACTTAATCTCTTGTGCCATAATATAGCTGAATTATCATTTGTTAATTCTCTTCATACCTCATGTACGTACTTGCAGAGATTTATTAAATGAAGTAATTATATCAATTAAATAAAGATCATTGTAACCTAACAAAGAATTGGAACCAACCAATTTTGAATTACGAAATAAACTAAATTTTCTATTTCTAAATGAACAAAAATAACCAGATTTGTCCAAATTAGAAATAGAAATCAAATTCTGTCTAAAAGATGGTACAATAAATGTCTTATTAAGATCAAAATATATTCCAATCTTTAACAATGATATAAATTTTCTCATTGCTTCAACTTTAACCTTCTTGCCATTGCCCGCAAAGATATATCTTTCACCATACTTGCTTCTTCGCATCTCAAGCAACCCTGTATAGACACACTAATGTGAGTGGTTACACCAAAATCTATCCACTAAGTGTGTTTAGGTACCGAAGTTAAATTAATCTCAGAACAAACTAAATTAAGAAGCATACCTTTCTTAGCATGCCAAGTATGGTAGTTAATGCAATTATTCTTCTTATGTCGCGCAACTCCATAGAAGAAACAATCCATACCTTCTGGATCATCCAGTTTCTTTTGTTGTCTCTTTTGAGGTGCTGTAACTATAGTTTCCTTATCCATCTTTCTTTTCATCCCTTCGTCCTTGGAAGTATTAGCCAAGTGAACACTTTCTGTCTTTCTTGCTTTAACCTTGCCTTTTCTTGTAGACAATATGAGATGAGCTTATTAAGAAACCAAGTCTTCTTTTGATAGTTGTAACTCACCTTGAACTGATTAAAATGGTGTGGGAATAGATATGAGAACCAAATGCACTACCAAGTCTTTAGAGAGGTCAAGCTTAAGTGCACTTAGTTTTGAAGGAAGATGAGACATCTAAATGATGTACTCCTTTATGTTCCTTTACCTTTGTATCTCATTGAGATGAGGCTTACCAAAAGTTTACTTATTTCAGCCTTTTTATTTTTAGTAAATCTCTTCTTTATATCCTCAAGGAACTCTTTAGCTGTCTTTATCGTTTCCAATATAGTGCCCCTGCTTGCTTCTGGAATGGCCTTCTTCATGATCATTACACACATGCGATTTGAATTCTCCCACATTTCTATGTCCGTCTTTTCATTAAAGGAACTTTTATCTATAAAAGGTGTAGGAGAAGGAACCCTTAACGTAGGGTTGAAATCCATGACTCCAAACACTATAAGAAGGTTCTCTTGCCATGATTTAAAGTTGCTACTATTCAGCATAGGAATGGAATTGATGTTGGCAATAATGTTTGATGTAGAATTAGTAGTATTAACTTGATAACAAATTCAAATAAAGGTAACCCCATCTCAAGATATCGGACACTCCATTAATATTTAGTTTTTAGATAGAAATATTAACTTGTAAGGGATATCTTGGTGTAGTAATCAAACACTGACAATAAGAACATGCAAACAACAAATGTTCCTTTGGGCTGATTTATTGTTCATATGTAAAAAACTGAATAGTCATCACTTGTTTATTACCACGGGTGTACATGCAATTCTGTCAAATATTAGCCTTCCTTTGAGCTAGTCAATATTCACATAAATTACATAGGCACAACTATTTATATTTCAAAAAAAAATAATTTCCATAAGAGAGGTCACTTTGGTGACATGTTGTTTCAATCAATTCATTTCAAAAAAAAAATGTAAATACCAATATTTGAATTTAAAATTGCATCAAAAATGACCAAAATTAAAATAAAAAATAAAAAAATAAAAATTTTGATTAAAAGTCAACAAGTCAAAGTCAACCGTTGATTGGTCAACTTTAACTAGGTCTAGTAGACCGGGACTTATGGACCCAACCTAAATCCTAAAACGACCCTCCTCTATTTTCTTCTTTGTGTCACAAGCTTGGACCCATGACATCTCTATTTTTTTTATTGTTTTAGTCACCCAGGGGTTGAACCCCTTTCTTCTCTCTAGTCATGGGTCTAATTGGACCCATGTATGGCTTAGTTTCTTTCCTGGGTCATAGCCTAGAGCGTTGGATAACCTCGGGTTTAACCCCAGGTGGCTTTTTTTGTCACGGGCCCAATTGGGCCTATGTATTTCTTCCCCTTTTAGTTCTAAGCTTTGAAGAACCCTAAGTTGAAGACCCCATCAGGAAAAACCAGGTGTTGTTGTCTGCTGCAAGTGTCGTGGCATGGCTGTGGCTTTCTTCTCCGACCAACATGGGCAGTGGCAAGGCCAATCACCGGCCAAAAAAACCATAACTCCTTTTTTTTAGTTTTCTTTATGCAACGGCTTTGGTCGTCACTCTTCCCTGATGATGCCATGGCCAGAGGCCGTGGCTCCCTCTTTTCGACGCGGCCATCAAAAGTCCTTTGCCGATGACGGTAAGGGTGTCGCCAGCTACATTTTTTTTCCTATTTTTGACAGATGTGCTGTACATTTGCAATCAAAAGAAAAAATATTTTCTTGCAAACTGATTCATAAACAACCAAAAATATATATATAATATGTATATAAAACAAATTCAATCAAATACATATATTCATATGTATTTATCAATATATAGAAAATAAATTCAACCGAATAATGTATTTCATAAAATATTAAACTAAAAATCTCCAAACAATTGTCCTCAAATTCAACAATTCAGAAAAATATAGATTATTAAATTTGAAAATTCATACAAGAATCACATTTAAAAATTAATTAATTCCTAATGATTTGACATAAAGAGGCTCTAAATACTACTTGTTAAAACAAAATATTGTGATAAAAATCATCATCAACTAAAATCATGCATGTCAAATCATCGAGATAATTAATAAGATGCAAAAGCTAACTTGAATTCATGAATAGAATATGATTCCTAAGTCTATAGGTTGACGATTTTCCAAGTTTGATATTTAAGTCTTCCTTCAAAGAATGCCTTTGTACTCTCTCTGTAGATAGGTGACAGAAAAATAACGTATGTACTAACTTGAGGACTACAACTCCTTTATATAATTGTTAACCCTAACAGTTATCCTTAATCATTAATTTAACCTATTATAAAATCAGTAATTAATTTTGGTCTCTACATATAAGAGGCCCATATTTAAGGATGCATTAAAAGCTCAAAACCCATGCCAAATTGGTGTGGATTAAGATGCTTGGTTCTTCCTTGCACCATGGTTAAGAGGAGATAGAAAAGAAAACAAAATTGTTCATTGATCAAGTTAATTTTTTGGTTTTCTATCAGGATCCAACGAGAGGTGGTAATGATCAAATGCTTTTACAATTATTAAGCATAATCCTTGCTGACGACCCAGATGCACTCACTCAAGATGCTGTGGCTACACCAAGAAGACTCCTCGTACCTGAATGCACGTTGAGATTAGCTCGCAGAGTCAGCCCATTCTGACCAATTTTGTCATATATTGATTTATAGTCGCAAGGCGTGTTTACTTGTGGATTCAACACATATCGTTCTATATATATATATATATATATATATATATATATTTATATGTCAGTGACAATTCTTCCCCTATTTTCTTTGTGTCACGTTAACTTTTTCCCTCTTTATTCTCTTTTCTTGCGTTGCAATTTTCCCTTCTCATACAATCTTTTCTTCCTTTTTCCTTTTGCTGGAAGCTGTCGTATAGATCTGTTCCTTGGAATCTCGCTTAATATGGATATTGATATTGTTAGTAAAAGAAAGGGTTGTAAAAGATGTACAATTCAAGATGATATATACTTTTAGCCCCTGTTTTCAAATTATAGTTTATTTTATCAGAATGACATGCATGGGAGAATACCAGCACCCGGGTAGCACTGCTCACAAGAAAGCTCAAGACACAAGTAATAGAAAGGTAAAACAAGGAAACATCAAATATCCTTTTAGCTTCATCACTTGTGTAAAACACGCATTTAGCTGACAACACCCGGTTAATGCTTCGCTGTAGCCTTGCCACCTTTGCCCTGCACAACCAACATGGATTTTTTCATCAAACCAGATTTGCAAAATTAATTTTCAATTCCTGAGAATTTAGCACCACAAGTGCACATGAAATTCCATCTTCTTAGGTTCCTGGGGCTTCTGCTTAGCCTTCTTTGATGATGCCTTGGACGAAGGAGCTTTTACAGCACCCTTACCAGCCTTAGCAAGCTCCTTCTTGGCCTGCCCAAAGAACCGAGTGCCAACAGGTTTTTCAGCCTTCATTGATGCCATAACTATCAAAAACTCTTTTCACAGAAGAGAAGGGAAAGTAAAAATAAGGCTTGAAAACTATACCTGAGTGAGTTCTTGACCTGCCTTGCCTCAAACATACGACATAGCATATTTATAAGAGAGTTTTGCTCAATTATGAAACAAGGAATTGGAATCGCAAATTACAACTAAGAAAATGTAAGGATGAGAGGGGATGGTGGTGTTTTGGGATAATGGAATAACTAATATGGGGAGCACTTGCATTGGAAGGACACAGCACCAGATGCTTTGCTTATTGAAATTTTTTACTGCATATATTATGGAAAACCAATCTGGCTAACCCGCTAAGGTGTTAGAGTGGAAGAGCATCAATTTCAAAGGGGCAATAAGAGAATGGCCACCGGTTTTTGATAGGAACATCCAAAACATAGTGATGTGTAATGTGCTTTTGTATATTTTACCAAAAAAAAACTTTTATTGATTCATTAGTTTTTGGGAGTTATTTATGTAAATGAGCTTGTATATTTTCGCTGAATGCATGTATATGACATTGGAATACATAAAATTTCCAATACAGACTGGGAACTAGAAACGAGGCATTAGGTTAATGCTAACTTGGATAATTTTCATCTTTTCCCTGCGAATTATGTTATTGCCCTTGATTTTTAAAATGCATTGTTCTATTTTCTTAAACTTTGTTCTATAAGTAAAAAACTTCTTCCATCTAACTTTTATCAAATTTAACCATTTTTTACTGAGTTGGCCACCTAATTTAAAGGTAGCTAAAAAATAAATATAAGCTGTTTAAAAAACTAGTTAGAACTAATAGTTTTGTTTTGAGAACTATAACATGTGAGAGCTTTATACCGCAATAACTTTTTTTTTTTTTTACTATAGCATGAAAAAATTTTCCCTTCCAAAAATTTAATTCGGCACTCCTTCCCCCTCCCGAAACTATAGTTTGTAACTGGTTTTGAATTTATTCAGGCATAATTTTTTTGGTTGAGCGTTAAAGTAAAAAAGCTAGTTAGGTATAATACATGTAATATAGAGCTTTCTTCTTTTTTTAAGCAACATTCATCTATTAAGAACTTCAAATAACTATATAATCTTCTAATTGTTCATTATTACTATGCACACACCATAGTAGATAGTCACCGGATTTATTGCCATTACCTTCACACTCAAGTTCATTACCATCATCTACCGTAGAAGCTTGGCTTTTCAACTTTATCCTTGCAAGAACAAGAATGTCATTGATGCACTTCATTTGCATTTGTTCAGTATCAAAATACACCAAGTCATCAACCTCAAGAACGCTGCAATAGTACTTACCTTCAGGAATCGAATGCCCAAGCTTCCCCTTTATAATCCAATCTAGCTCTTCTAGACATCATACTTGCCTATTTATAAAACCAAACTACCCCATTAAGTTCTCCCATCAACGACCCTCACTATAATTCCATTATAGTGAATTTTTAAAGTGAAAAAGATTGAATTTAGGGTCATTTCATTTTCTCGTCAACTTGCTAACCAGCCGTATTTTGCTACTATGAGCCGATCATTGTTAAATGACTAATCTATCCTCTTTCAGTTGTTTATTTTACACTCAAGCCAGTAAAATTTAATTAAATTTAATAAGGCTGAACAAAAACTGTCCAGCATCCGTCTGCACCTGTATCCGCCTCGTCCGAAAAAAGCGGTTCCATGTTAGCAACCTACCCGTCAACATATATAGGTGGGCGGGTTTAATTTTGAGAATTAGGTGGCGGGTTTAACCCAAACCAATCCACCTATGTATTTTTTTTAAAAAAAAAGTGATTCTACAAGTAAAAGATAATGCTCATATCAAATTAAAGTTTCAAGTTAGGCATTTCTTTCACATTTTCTTTATGCATAATAACATAAAATGTATATTTGATTATCAAAAGAAAAGAAAAAAAAAAAAGCCTTGTAACCTAACGAGCTAATATTTGATTGAACTCATAAACAAATATATTAAGATAATTAAGTTTAGTTTAGTACTTTTTTTAAAAATATATTTAAAGTACATGAAATTTTAATTTTTTTGTAATTTTTTTTTTAAAAGCCTAAAAAATTACATTAGATTATAATATAAGACTAAATTGCTTTAATTCACCTGCACCCGCCCGCGTTCTCCGACACCCAACCCAAAACTGTCCATCATTTTACATGCGGTCTATAAGTTGGTTAATCACCAACTTATCATCTAAAAAAATTGACCGACATCCATTCAAAAACCGCCAACCGTGTGTTGTCCGCCCTTTAAAATTTTCCGGGTATTAGATGAAAGAGTTCGTAAAATAAATCTTAAAGGTTTCGCAGTTATCCATTTGTGTCGCCGAGAGTTATCGTGTGGGGAAAATGACGGAAGTGATATATTCCAGAGGCAAAATGAAAATTATCCTCCCGGGAAAATAAATCTTAAACCTCCACAGGTAGAGCAAGGTTTCACAATAGTTCATCCATTTTATCTTTCCAAATACCCGGTCACTGTCCACCTTCTCCAACAGCTTGCACAAATTCATACCCAAATATCCTTGCGATTTCCGTTCTCTGTATAAAGATATTCAATCCAAACCATTCTACCTTGTTTCACTTTGTTTTGTTACAGGTAAAAACAAATATTTCATCTTTCTTGCTATACTGATTCACACTTGCGAATAAAGTATTTCTGCTTTTGAAATATCCATCAGACTAGAATGACGAACACTCGAAAACTTTTCGTTGAAATTATTCAGTTTGAGTGATTTTGACTGTCATAATTTATCCTCTTGCTCAAAAGGGGTCCTATATTTTACACTAACAAATTATTTTTGTTAGTTTTACGCTTGCTTCAGATTTGTGTGATATCTGTACTGGGGTTAAATAGAAATGGCATCTATATCAGCAGCTTGGCTGTGCAAAGGGATGTTTTGTTCCCCTCCAGATATACTTGTTGGATGAGTCATTCTTATTTATATAGAAAATTATTTTGTGTATAATTGCTTTTTGGTTTGGCTTTGGCAGGTAGGGGATCGAGGGGTTCAGTCACTGCAGATGGCTATATTACTAGGAACCAATGTTTCAATCATTTGCAGGTTTTCTTTTTCATTTTTTTTTTTATTTTTTTTTTCATTCTATATATATGTGTGAATATATATATATATATATATATATATATCTTTTTAAGTTGTTTCGTAATCTGTTGCTTGAGATGAGTGTTAATGCATCAATACAGCTTGCACCTGTTTTCTTTTCAAATTAATTTTCTATCTGCAAATTTATTTTCTATGCTAAGTGAACTAGGGGATTTTTCTTTGGTTGATATCTTTCTTTTTTTTTAAATAGATGACGGCATCTTCCGTCATTAATACTTTTGTGAGGTTCTTAAAAATTGAATTTCTTGGGTCCAAAATAAATTAGACTTGTATGCTACTCAGAAGTTAGTCATTTCTTCTTCTTCTTTATAGATTAAGTATTTGAACCTGGGTGTTAAGTAATCTATTTTTGTGTAATCAGTTGCCTCTTATATAAGTATTTTTGTGAGGCTCTAACAAGATACTAATGATTTAATGCCAAAATTTCTGAGATGAACCTGCTATTTTTCTTTTACAAACATTTCATCACTGCAACACTTAGCCTCGTTTTCTTTTTATTTTTGTTATTTCCTATGACGTTAAACTATGGAATATATATTGTTCTATGAACTGCAGACATCATTTTTAGGTTCTCGGACATTTCAAGTGATGAGGGCATCGGTAGCACAAGCAAGAACATAAGAGATGAGACATATTTAGATCCAATTCAAGTTTCCATTGGTCCGGTTACGAGAGCTCGTGCGAAGAAATTCAAAGAAATGCTTATTGGGCTGATTCAAGCATCTTGGGCTCAAGCTATCGCATGGAGGCCCATTGAGGGAATTGCATGTGATATCCACACCAATAAATGCGTGATTCAAGTTCTAGAAGGGACCGAATAATCCTATGGCTGCAAATAATCTTGCTATTTTCTATTTCAGTTACTTTTCTAATTTGAGGCGACAAGTGGTGAGAAGAATCAGCTAATTGCCTGATTATTGTCTAGTTTTCTTTTCTTTTACAAAACATGCGTTTACTTTTATATTATTGTAAGGCTTTTAAGCCACTTAGAAAACTTACTTTATTTGCTTTAGATTGAGCATCTTTTTGGCTGGTAATTGATTTGCCTGAAATTCCATGGGCAATTAGGAGCTCAAAATTCACAAAGGAAACCACTATATATTGTAACGAATTTCATTCAATGGTAACTTGGTTTTTTTTACACACAATTTGAGGCTTAATTTTCTTCGGTTCCTAAACAAACTATTCGAACTTATCAGAAGATTCCGTAGCGTTCATAGACTTATCAATCAGTCCGTCTATAACTGATTGTGGCGTCCTTACATGCCAAGGTTCGTGCTTCTTGTTAGGCATCGGGTCGCGGTTCCATTTCAAATTCGATTAGGCGTTTCGATCTTGGAGGCCAATTTTGGTTAGGGTTGCGTCAGTTCTTGGCTTAGTTCATATCATTTGGTATCAGAACGAGGGTTTTCTAATCAGGTTTTGCTTATCCATTCCCTTAGTTTTCGTTTGTTTCAATTATTCGTGTGTCTTGTTTTCCATTATCAAAGTCGGGTTTTAAAAAAAAACAAACAAAGAGGATCCAAAAAGAAAAGAAAAGAAAATAAAAAAAAAAGAAAAGAAAGAAAAACAAGGGAAAGAAGAAGACAAGAGGATCCAAAAAAAAAAAAGAAAAAGAGTCTGGAGACCCTTCTTAAAATTTTTTGTTTGATTCTTGTTATTCATGGTTTAAGGAGCCCAAAATTGAATTCCCTACCAAGACCAAAATTTTTTGTTCAAATTTTGTTTCTTTTGGTTGTGATTTCCGAAAGCCCCAAATTATCATTGCCTGTTGTGCTCATAGCCTCCTTGGTAATCTGTTTGTGAATTGTCAAGGAAAATTTTGATATTGATTTGACTAGTTTTATAGGAATTGAGTGAGAATTTATGAGTGGAAAAAGGCACGAGAGACGAGAGTATTAGAGTGGATAAAAGCCAAAAAGTATTGAGTGCAAACACGAGTGAAATTGAGTGAACCATTTCACGAGTGAAACACGTAAGGGAGTGTGGTAAGGTCCTTTGCATTGTTTCTTACTTTGTTTTGCAGAAAAAAAAAATGTCAAACAATAGCAAGAACACTATTGAGGGTACCTTTGGTGCAACAGATCCAAAAATCCTCATGGAAGTGATGATAGAGGAGATGAGACGATTGTTGAGAGGAGAGTTAGAATAGCTTCATGAGAGGATAGACCGAATAGAAAACGCACGTGTGGAACAGCCACAACATGTTCCTCATGCGTGTAGGCGGGAAAGGGTTCCGATTAGAGGAGAGGTTGATGACTACTATGGGATTGATGGGCAAGAATTTGATGAAGAAGAAGATACAACAGGTAGTCATCGGAGATTTGGACGGGATAGAGGAGTTAGGAACCGGGAAAATGATAGTTTGAGAGGCATAAAATTGAAGATACTATCATTTCAAGGCAAATCCGATCCTGAAGCGTACCTAGAATGGGAGAAGAAAATGGAGTTTGTCTTTGATTGCCACAACTATTCCGAGGCAAAGAAGGTAAAACTGGTTATAATTGAATTTTTTGATTATGCTATTACCTGGTGGGATCAACTTGTCATAAATAGGAGATGAAATAGAGAGCGACCTATTGAGTCATGGGGAGAGATGAAGACCGTGATGAGGAAGCGATTTGTACCAGCTTACTACTACCGGGAATTATACAATAAACTACAAAATCTTAAGCAAGGCAACCGGAGTGTGGAGGAGTACTATAAGGAGATGGAGGTTATGATTATTCGAGCAAATATAGAGGAGGATCGGGAGGCTACAATGGCAAGGTTTTTGGCGGGCTTGAATCGAGAAATTCACAATGCCGTTGAGTTACAACATTATGTGGAGTTGGAGGACATGGTGCACATGGCTGTCA
>CAMOHE010040627.1:0-39980 GCA_946598075.1 Artocarpus hirsutus | reverse complement strand
ACCCTTCTTCGATCCTAAGCTGATAACCACCTATGGGGTAAGATTTTAAAACAAATAAAATGTGAACGAAAGGCTCAGTAGGACTATATTTTGAAAATATTTAACTTTAAAAAAAATTTCATAAATCGAATAAAGACATAGAAAACGAATTAGAACAATTAATTAAATAAATAGATGAAAATTTAATAAAAACTTTATCTTACCAAAACAATTTAAATAGGTCGATCAGAAAGAATACCATTTTCTTTTCTTGGGCAAACCATATGTAATTCACTATCGTAGTGGCCTAGCTAGGTTTCAGGACCTACCTCCAAGGTCGTTCACTATACGACCTGATCTCTGATATGGCATCATGCCCGTATATCTTTTTATAATTAAAATTTCTATTTACCAAATATAATCATTAACATTTATTATGAGATTTATTATGAAAACACCTCAATCTACTGTTTAAGAAAACAGTTAACAAGAAATATTTTTTTCAACCAATCATTGAAAAACATTTTTGTTAAAAATCTCTTTGAGGTCAAAACATTTAAATCTGGCTACCAAAGAAGGGATAGAAGTCCTACCTCAA
The DNA here is from genome assembly GCA_946598075.1 of Artocarpus hirsutus. Lineage (NCBI taxonomy): Eukaryota > Viridiplantae > Streptophyta > Magnoliopsida > Rosales > Moraceae > Artocarpus > Artocarpus hirsutus. Next base: position 39,403 of record CAMOHE010040627.1, on the reverse strand, counting down.
TACTTGTGCCGGTGTCCCATATCGTAATCCCGGTCCGCTATACATTAGCTCCGCGGATCCACGCACAACCTTGAATAAAAACTAAGTCTATTAGTATCTAACATGAAATATCCTAGATTATTAAATCATCTCATGGTGTCCTAGTGTGCCATTTATGTTTATAAAATCATTTTATAAAGTCAGAATTTCAATCAGGGTTCAAAATAGTGAAAACGGGTGAAAAATCACAAAATTTTACCATATCCGGTCGGCCTACCGGTTGCCCTGGTTCGGCCGACCGAACTACCGAAGGTCCAAATCCGGTCGGCCAAAGTTTTCCAGGTTCGGCCTGCCGGTCGGATGAATCCGGCCTGCCGAACATGAAGTTCAGCCTATAGATCTGAAAAAATTTCATAATTTTTCATGCACGGGTCACGACTTCCCCGAGCCCAAATCTTCAATTTCAACCTGTTTTCTCAATTCTCAGGCATGGGTAATAATCATAAATAATAGAAAATCATAGTAGAATACTTTTTAATGCATTAAAACAAGTTTTAAACAAGATTTTTAAATAAACCCGAAAATTAGAAAAATTGAAGAAAAATGAAAAACCTTGATTCAAATTTGTTTTTGATTAAACAAAGTTTATATTCAAGTTAATCTAAGTTCATCTAACCTAGATTGAAGGTTTTCTAAGCTTAGAAATGCTTAGATTTCAAAATGGAAGAAAATTTAAAAAATTGAAAAAGTTTAGAAAATTTGAAAATAACCTTGAATCGAAGCTTTGATTCGAGTTTGTGGTTGCTCAATCGCGTTCCCGAGCCTCCAATCCACTAACCTGAAGCTTGAAATCAAATTTTGGTTTAAAATTTTAGAGAGAGAATGAGAGAGAGTGAGTGACCAAGAGAGAGAGGGAGAGAGAGATGAGCGAGTGAGAGTGAGGAAGAGTGAGAGAGAGTGAGATTTAAAAAGAGAAGGGAAGCAGTTTTCAATACCATGTCCCACACGTAGTTTTTCAAAGTGAGACGTGTTGGTCATTTGACAAATTGTTTTGTTTCAAAATTTAAAATAACAATTAAAAATAATTAAAAGTAATTAAAAACTATTAAAATAATCAAAAATATTATAAGTTTAAAAATTTCACATAATGATCAAATTAAGCTTAAAATATTCATTATGGCACACTAATTCACCATTCTACACATTAATAACATTTAATTAACTTCAGGGTGTTACAGCTTATCAATGATTAAGTTTAGTATATCACTAATAAACTAAGAGTTTTTTTAAAGTTTAGTTTATGAATAATAAACTAAGAGTTTTTTTTAGATTGACAACTAGAGTTTATTATTTATAAATTATATTTAGCTTACTTTTATCAACGATGAACTTAAGTCTATCAGTGACAAACTTGAGTTCATCATTGATAAACTTGGGGTCAATTATGTCCTCGTATTTTCTAAAAGTGAGTTTTTCAAATTTTTCACGAGTAATAAAATTGAAAAATAGGAATTTGAAAAATAGTAACACAGACCGACACCCTGCCCCCCCCCCAAACAACAACACCACCAAAAAAAAAAAAAAAATCCCCATAAAGTGAACGAAATTTACTAATCACTAGCTTCTTGGCAGCCAATTACCAACCCTAATAATGTGTGCAATTAGCCCAACACTAGTGTCATCTAATAGTTTACATTACTCTGGCATATATATGTCTTCCCTATTGAAGCCCAATCTCATTTCTTCTCTTGCCTGTCCATTCAAGTTTCCTTGAGTTTGGGCTTGAATACGAGGACATCATCCAAAAATGTGTCACCCCTCCCCACCCCATTTACTTTTACAAAAAGAATCAAGACGCAAAGCCATAGCTATCTAGAGGCAGTAAGAACCACTTGCAACATCAGCCTGTGTGATGCGACTATTTGTGCCCGTCTAAATCTGTCACCTTCTCATCCCACGTACGTTATCCTAATTCCATCCAAAGTTGACATTCCCTAGTCACGTTGTATTCACCGGGGGCATTTTCGTCCGCTGAAACTTGGTGTACCGTACGTCGCAATTTTTTTTATTTAATTCTCTCTCTTTTGGCACCTTTGTAATACATGATATATATTCCCACTTTCGGCTACGTTTTTGAGCCTTATCTTTTATAGTCTCTTAGATTCTCAAAACTACAACTGTGTAAATTTCTAAAGCTGGTTAATTTTATCAATAAAAAAGCCAAGGGTATTTTCGCAAATAGATCCCAATATCTAGAGGAACCTTCAACATTCTATTCCACGTCCACTTTTGTCATCTTTTTGGATTAAACAATGCAAATTGTATATGTTTATCCAACCCCATATTGTCTCTTTCCCCTTTCTTTAAGCCTAACCATCTATATATATAAAGCTCATAACTTGTCCAATTCCCATCACAAACCAAAGCTTCCAAAAATTAACTCACAAAACCCACTTATAACAATCTCCAAAACCTCACACATATTTCACCAATTTTTCTAGCTTATAACATTCATTTCTTTAGCATAATATAACTTCATGTCCGCATTTGACACTACTAATTAGCCAAATTTTCACATATTCTTGTACTCTCGACGTCCAATTTAAGGAGTAATCGATCGGATTCAATCGAAAAACTATCTACAAGACATGGATCGCGTGGCGAAATTGGCGTCGCAGAAGGCAGTGGTGATCTTCAGCAAGAGCTCGTGTTGCATGTCCCATGCAATCAAGAGACTGTTCTACGAGCAAGGGGTGAGCCCGGCGGTGTACGAGCTTGACGAGGACTCGAGAGGGAAGGAGATGGAGTATGCCCTCCTGCGCCTCGGGTGCAACCCTGCGGTCCCTGCGGTCTTCATCGGAGGCAACTTCGTCGGCTCGGCCAACACAATCATGACCCTTCAGCTCAATGGCTCGCTCAAGAAACTGCTCAAGGATGCTGGAGCTCTCTGGCTTTAAAAACTATAGAGATTAATATATTGTGTCTGTATATCAGCACTATGATCATGTTCGGATCATCTAATAAGGTTAACTACTAATTATACTCATGATAAACAGGATCGTCCGTTGGATTGTCCTTTTTTTTTTCATTTTCTTTTTTGTTTTGAGTGTGTTATCAACGGCTTCGGAAGTACATTGTATGGAAAATATTTGAGTCAATACAAGTATAAACTAATTAGTTTTTGAAGTGTAATATTATCACTTATTATAAAACAGTTTCTGATACATATATACATGTACTTTTTGCATGTACTGCTAATGGATCATGATTTATATTGAGTAATAAATATATATGCCTTCCTTGTTCTATTTTCTCGATATAATCAATACCGTCTCTACTAGTACTAATGAGTTCCTCAAAAAAAAAAAAAAAAGAAAAGAAAAAGCTAGTACTAAGTAGAGATACACCTAAATATAGATATAAGACATCTTAATCGCGCCTATAATATTAATTTAGTAGTAATTAAGCACGAGTTTATATATCAAATTTTTTTTCACAAATGATGTTTGTCTTACCGCATTATTTGATAAAATATTGTCCTTTTAACAAAAAGTTGTGACATGATCTATTGATGATGGAGTTAAAAATTCGGCACTTTGTATACGAGGCTTATGAAGACTAAAGGCACATATATATGTATATATACATATACCTATACATATATATGTATGTAGCCATCACATGATGTAATTTGGAATAAACGCAGAAAATTCTGTAACGACTACGTGGCATGTATCAAATCCCCCAAACGGGGTCTCCATTTCTACACAGGTCACGTCAATAAAAATTGCATATATTCTTGATTGGTTACAAAGATGTGGATCAAATTTTTATGGAGCAATAAATGCAAATATATTCTCGTTAGTGTTGTTCCATCACGCATACATATATGGCCTTTGGAATTTTGCTTGTGTGGTTCATCCGGACAGCTTCAAAAGCTATTTTAGGGAGAGAAAAAATATCATTCAATATTCATCATTAATAATATAATGCCGTATTCCAATTGCTACATAAAAATTTGCACCAATAAATCCTTTTTTGGTATGATTCAAGCCCTCCTTTATTCGAATGTATGGAATTAAAGGCAACTACTTCCGGAATATATAAAAGTCTTTCAATTCTCTTAATTAATGTTCTATCATGTGACCTTTTTCCCTTTTTGTTTCTATCCCTCCCTTGCGTTTGTCATCAACCAATTAAGTGATGATCTTCTTGGCATTATTCTTTTATATCTCTGCCACCATTGATTATACGTTGCTTGTGTCTTATGAGTTTCATATAATCAACTCTAGAGCTAAAGTGGTTTGGCAGATGTTCGAATTTCATGACAACCACTTGAAAATTCTATTTTAAAAGTTAAAGAGTCTTATATTTTGGGTTTTATGAGAAGAGTTTGAGATCATTTTTACTATGGGCTCAATATTTACAAATTTTGGTGAAGCTAATGTGACATGTTTTGTCTCATGACATGATGGCTTAATACATATATTTCTTATTATGCGGCGAGTCTTTTTGGTCATTAAGGAGGGAGCTACATCTGTCGTCCTTTTAAAATTTCAATCGTCAATAAAACCTATAAACTAAAAGTATTTCATGTTTTTTATTTTATTTTGGGGAACAAATAAACGCAAATTAAATTTATCATAGTAGTACTAAAAGACATATGTGTGTGTTTGTGTGAGGCTTATGTGTGTGTTTTTGATGTATTAGTTTTGTCATTTCCCCGCTAATCTTTTTGAGATAATATATATTCGCTACTACAAATTTTCGAGTACACAAAGCACATAGGACGATGGTTCTCTCAAAACAATCATCTAAAATACATCTTCAATTAATGCAATGCTATATCAATATACTAATACTAAATTTGGACATTTGAGTGTAAAATTAGAATGTCATTTTTTTATGCTAAATTTGCAATGTTAATTATATATTAAATGTTATATTGTTTATTGTTTATCTATATATCTGTGTTTATTTTGTTAATGTCTTTAATTAGTTTGTCAAAGATCCGTTTCTAGCCAGAATTAGTTTACTATGTAGGACTAGTAATCTAACTTAAGACAAATGTTTAAGATTTTGTTTGATCACGAATATTAATGTTAACAGGATTATAATTTATTTTTATTAATCTCTTTTCATTATTAAGATAACCCTCGTGAAATGTGATCAAGACGTGCAAAATATGGTCTCACGACATTTTTTAAATTTCTTTATATACCCCTTGCAAACAAATTATAATATGACTAAGATCGGTCATTCATGTATAATTTTCCTATACGAATACATTTGTGTTCAATGACGGTGAGAATTGATGAAGTGCACCATGCACAAAGATAATATTATAATTAAATAAGGAAAAAAATAGTTTTCTCTCTAATTATAAATAACGATAGTTTACTATATACGCAATCTTTTCAATAGTTTGAATGAAGAAATCCAAAAATGTGCCTACAGTATAATATTTTGTCTCAAAATCAAGAATGCCATACTATAAAGCTGCTAATGAGCATCATATTCACTTTATAAAAATTCTATCTCTATCTTTCCTAATACCGTTTATAATATAGTTTGCCCTAAAAAGAAAAAAAAAATATAATTGAAAAATCACGATCAGAACCATTGATAATACCATTTAGAGATTATGCAATATATTCGCAATGTCTGGAATGGAGCTTGGAATTGACTCTATTCAGCTATTTGTTCATTATATCTATATATATATATGTATATATATATGTACATATATTTGTAGGTATAAAGCATTATTAAACTTAAGAAAAAAACACAGGCTTTTACAGTTACTAAAGCAAAATACTGACTAAAACGCTTTGTTTTGCCCAAACAAAATATTTTCTTTTTTGGTATCACGCGTTTTTAAATTGTTTTAATTGTGTTTCGATTTTTTTTTTCCGAGTCACACAATTTTTTGTCTCAATTGTTATATTTTTTAGTTTCAATTAAAAAAACGTTTGGCAACATCCTTCAAACTGTATAATTTCAACTGCTACAATGTAAAACTCTCATATGTTATAGTGTAAAAAATAAGCTATAGTGTAAAGTTCTCATATATTACAGTAAATTGATTGAAACCTTTGATTCTGACTGTATTATCCAACACACTCTAAATTATTCCATTAGAGCCAGGCCAATATCTATTCACCTTTTTAAAAATAAATAAATCAATATCTATTCACCTTTCAGGTATATACTTATCTAGCATCCTCCCACATGAGCATGCATTTTTTTTAATAAATATTATTCAAACTCTGGTGAGAAATGTGAATAAAAATAAGGTTTTTATTTATTTATAGCAAGCAATATAGAAGTTAAAACTCGTACTAATCCTTCGCCAATCAACATCGTGGGCCGGCTGATTGTTTTGAAAGTTCTAGAAAAACCTGACTAAAAAATAAAAAATAAAAAGCTGACCAATATGTTGGTCAACGACCATTAACCATAAAAATGTCGCCACGTGTCGTCGGGAAAAAGGAGAAGACGGTGGTCAATGATCCACTTTGACAACGCAATTCCCGTTTGTATATTAAGAGACGCAATTCCCGTTTATATATTAAGAGATAAGCATATGATACAGCCCCGTTCTTCTTGTCAAATATGCAACCTGTTTGATTTTTTTTTTTTCATTTTTAAATTGTTTAAAGTCTATTAAGGCCTCTTGGAAAACTGTAATTAAAACTATAAGTACTATAACAAGTGTGTTCTTTTTTTTTTTCTCATTTTCAAGCTTTTAAAGTTTATGAATGTATTTGGTAACGTAATTAAAACTGTAAGTTAAAACTATAAGTATTACAACATGTTAGAATTTTACACTCTAACATATTTTTGTTTTATATTTATATTGTAGCAAGTAAAAGTTTTACGTCATGGTTCCAATTATATTTCAAATATTCTCTCAAATATAAGATAATAATTGATGTACCATAATACGTGCTTGTTGCAACATGATTGCAGTCTTAAGAGCAGATCAAGGATCTTGTTTGAGATATCTATTTTTCTAGTTTTAGTGTTTTTTTTTTTTTTAATATAAAGAGCATTCACAAAAGCATTAATTTACTTTAAATATTAATACCCACTTGCATGTTGAAGGAAATAAATAAGAGTTGATAATAAGTAACTCAAGAATTGAATTGGATACCTAAGGAAAAAATATTCTTGTGGTAAAGGGATGAATTGGAGAAATGTCTCTTTCAAAGAGCTTTTTTTTTTCTTTTTTTAAATAAGACCAAAGAGTTAAATTTCAAACATATTATTTTTTTCGAATTTCACATCAAAATAACAACAAGTAAATAATTAAGCTTCAAAAGTCACAAAGAGTGTTTAAAAACATGGTTAAAACTATACTAAGATGTTTGACAAAAGAGTTTAAACTTAAGAGTTTGAACTAAACCTTAAAAAGAAATAGAGTATGAACTCAAACACTATAGCAAGTGAGTATTTTGCATTGTAACATACTATTGCTTTGCGTGTGAGAGCTTTACATTATTTATGGTTCAAACCCAAGTTGTAAAATGTAATTCCAACTATTTTTGTCTAATATTTTTTTTATAAAATTTGCACTAAAAGTTGGTTAAAACTATATTTTCTAGTTTCAAGCATGTTCTTAAACACCACAATATACAACCTTTTTATTTTGGGGTTAATAAGACAATTAGTCTAATTACGTTTATTGAATTAAAATATGACTCTAATTTGTAAAAATTCTACAAATGTCTCATAATGATATTATTAAAATTATTTATATGTAATTATATAGTATAATATGTAATATCATTACGATAATTACAATATTATTAAAGATATTTTAAAGATATTTTAAATATTATGTTAGATTTTAATTTCATAAAAATAATTTAGACATGTAATTTTTTCTTTGTTTTGCACACTTCATGATGCACATTGGGCCAATTGGACAATATGCCCTATTGGGCTTAGTAATGGGATGGGCCGAATTATGTGGACCTTTGGGGAGATGTACGGTGAAAGCAGTGGAGAGTGATGCAGGGTATAATCGCTCAAACTGGATAGACTTAATCGCCACTCCACGCGTTATTGGCATCTAAAACTGCAAGAAATCTAACGAACAAAGCGACCAAATCCCAAACCGAGATTCTCTTTGTTTGACTGCTGACTTAACGTCCGATCTTCCATGGATTATTCGTCTAATAAACATGGTCCTCCATTTTGTTTTTTCTTTTTCTTTTTTCTTGGTTTGTAATTATTTTTCACAAGTATACACATATTGGATGCTTATTAACCCAATAAATAAATTAAATAAATGAGCACACGTGTGTGTGTGTGTATGTGTGTATATGAAGTCAGACTTTTTGAAAACTTGGACTTCATTTTGGAATTTTGGTTCTATTTTTAATTTTTTTTATAAAATTTTGATCATACTTTCATTAATTTTATTTGCGCCTTTACTTTTTAAGAATACTTATAATCATGCCCTTATTTAATAGTTGAAGCATATAATCCTATTCTTGTCCAATAGAAATTTATCTCTGACATTTTTTCAATGTCCCTATTATATATATGCATTTTCTAGCTCTGCTACCAATTTTCATCTTAAAAGATGGCCTAATATCTTATAGAGGATGTGGAATTTTTTTTGGTCATATACAAATTATGTACATAAAATACATACGTAGAACATTTGTGTAGAATTACAAGAGATAGGGAAGAGAATTTTCTTGGATATGGTTTCACATAAATAATGTTGAAAAGTGAAATGAAGTTTGGAGCTAAGTAAGCTTTTTTTTTTTTTTTTTTCCCTCTTTTGAATGATGAACGCAACCTTATTGAGCAATCCATTCATACTTCAATGGAATCGGTACACAAGTTTAAAGTTGCTAAGATTTGCAAAGGATTAAGCAAATTAGGTGTGGAATATTACTAAGGTCGGTGCATGTAGCTTTGCATCGTTTTAGTTCTTTAAGTATTTTAAAGGGAATTCGCCCCAAAAAAGGTTTTGTAATGGGTTTAAAAAAATAATTAATTAAGGGGAAATGGGCAACGCGCTACCATTAAAAGCAACACATTCCACATATTTAGAATATTTATGATGTTAATAAAAGATAGTGATTCCGTAACAGTCATGCTTATCTACATATTAAGGGTAATTATACACTCATTAAAACATATCAAAGAGTTTAAACTATATATCATACCTTAAAAAAGTTTAAATTTAATAGCATGGTAGCCAATAGAAATTTGCCGCATGAATCACATGGATTATTCATGCCTCATCAAATTGACAAGTTGCAAAGGTGTAATAGGGTATTAAAATTAGTTAAAAACTCATCTTCTCAACTCAAATAGTGTACTTGAGTGTTTTATATTGTAACAATTTTTTTACTTTTAAATGTAGGTATTAAAAACTTTACACCGTTCAGGATTAAAACTGACAAGTTAAAACTAAGGTGCTAAATAGACATTAAAACTCTCACTTGCTATAATGTAATGCTCTCACTTACTATAATATAAGGCTCTCATATGTTATTGGATTTCATATTCTACTGTAGCTGTTGAAAGCTTTACGCTGTTCACAATTAAAACTGATAAATTAAAATTAAAGTGTCAAAAGGACGTTAAAGCTTTCGCTTACCATAATGTAAGGCTTTCATATGTTATAATAAAAAATAAAAATACACAAAAATATAAACCTATTATATACTGCAATATTTTTCATCAAAACACTCAGTCGCATTCATTCTCAAACATTTAACAAGTCATTACAACTATAGCATAAATTGATATGACCAAAGAGAGTTTATACCAAAAATTATATTTTAATTTTGTTCATGATATGTTTATACTGCACCATACCTTATTGACCCAAAACACATATATGTTGTTATTTTGTCGTTTTGATTATCTTGAGTTTGCTTCATTGAAAAATTTCACCTTTGCTTTCTAAGCCGAAAAAGAAAAAGAGAGAAGAATGTTGATCCATTTACTTTCATGAAAAAACCAAGATGTTACTGCTCAAGCTAATTATCATGCCCAGGCTTTTATCATGAAACTGTACTTGAAATTCAAGTCTGATTTGATGAAAAAGCAAAAAAAAAATGATAGACTATATGGCTAGCTAGTTAGCCTATGAAAGCTCTTTTGGGGTGTCTTTTTTGGCAAATTAATAAAGTTGGAAAGGAGATGGATGTTAACAAGTGGGAAATGATTCAAAATAAATTTTCTATTTTTTGAAATAAATAAAAGGGGTATTAAATTGTTCATTGAGTGTTCTATTAATAGAATAGCTAGGTTTAACGTGATCATGGGCTTCAACTTTGTCCATATAATGCCCAACATGCCCTCTTTTTCATCATTTTCAAAAAAAAGGTATATTTTTTTTTTAGGGAAAAAAGGAAAAAGTATTGTATGTGAATAGAGTTGGTCTTCGGTTTCAAACAAAGTTATGAAATACATGATAACGACTCTTGATGGAGAGTTTATATTCTTAAGAAAATTAAAAAAAAAAAGAGAAAAGGAAAAGGCAATACTATATATTGCAGTGAATAATTATTAATGTTTCTTTTTTCTTTTTAATTTTTTTCTAAAAAGAATCATAACTTTATATGTTAATTGCGAGACTTATTAGTTTAAGGTGTTTGGAGGAGAAGTTTTTACCTACAGTTTGAATGGTATATTATAACATACTTTATATTATAGTATATAAAAGTTTTATATAATAAGTTCAAACTGTATTCTTAAACATCCAAAATATGATACAATCTTACATAATCTTATAGGTCAATCGAAAGTTAGTTAAACATTTAACCATGATAATTATAAATAATATTTATAGGTTCAAACTACTTTACATTGTAATATGTGAGAGTTTTACACTGTAAATTCAAACCATTTTTTTAAATACCTAAAATACGATACAATCTCACAAAATCTTATACGTCAATTGCAAGTTGGTCAAAAACTTAAAGAGCCATGATTGTAAATAATATATTTTCATGAAGGTAATTATGCATGAGTGCAAAAACAGTAAATACTGTAACTTCATGTGAGAAGATTTGCATTATATCATGTGTTTGGCAATTGTCATGTGACGTGGGTGTAGTATTTGCATCGAGTATTTTAGCATGTTTTTCTCTTCATTTCTTTGTTTGTTTCTTTAGGTTGTTTTTGACAATATTCAACGTTGTCGTTTTTATTGTTTTTGCATGTGCTGATTTGATTTGACTCCAACATAGTATTTTTTGAAGATCTGAAAAAAATTGCCCAATAAATCATAATTTAGAGAAATATATATATATATATATGTACATATATATATATATATTTCACATTGATTTGCCAATTAACAAAGAAAACAAATGGGAAAGAAATAAAATTGGCATAACAAAGGCTGTAACACTGGTCCCTAGCTTGTCTCTATGAGAGACAAGCTTGGAATTAGAATTGCAATATTTTATTTTCTGACAAGAGAAAAAGTTTAAATGACAATGTTTACACAAAATAATTAATTTAAAAAATCCTAATAATGTCTTTATTATTATATTTCTCTTGGTGTACTGGATTTCTGAGTTTCCAGTAAGGCTGTGACGTTAATTTTTTCTTATTCTCCCCCTTTTTTGGCCTTTAGCCCACCAACCCACTTACCTTCTTCCTTCAATTCAACGGCTCTCAAGGCCCCATACACATGGTAGACAAATGGACTTTACCGCGGAGAAGCAATACTTAGCTATTTTCCTTTTTAAATGTTATTTATTTTATTTTATTTAAAAAAAAAAACATGTGTTGAGAATGTCCATCACAAGTGTGTGAAAGCACATCCCTTGAAAGTGGGACCCACTTTCCCCGACCGTGATGATGATTAATATGAGCCCTCGGCCGTAAATTGGTAAAAATTTAGGGGTAAAAGGTGAAAAAGTCAAAACCACAAAAAAAAAAAAAAAGACTCGGTGGGTATTTGGCATTATTGTTACTCCTACTTTCTAAGGAGAGCTGGAGAGAGAGAGAGAGAGATTACGTATTAAAATTAATCTCTTTTACCTCTGGATTAATTAGAGAATTAGATTAATAATAAGGCACTAAAACAACCCATTGATTTCATTATTATTAATTTAACCCCATTATTCTCTTTTATATATTTATTTATTATTTATATTTTTATTCTATTTTATTTTAATTTATTTGGCCTTTTTTTTTCTTTTTTTTTTTCTATTACCTTCTCTCAAACCACATCAGTTTTCTTCGATTTGTTGATCTGCTTCTCGGAAATGTTTGGTCTCGATCTTTCTTCTTAACGGACATTAAAGATCCTGTGGAGAGGAAGAGAGAGAAAGTAAGGCAAAGATGAAAAAAGGTGGGTCGAATTTTCTTTGATTAGGAGATTACGATGATGGTGGTGATGATAAGAGAAGAAGGAGAAGGAGAGAAAGAGTGATTGTTTTGAAAAGAAAAAAAAAAATTTATTTTTTTGGTTTTTTGTTTTGTGGGGTTGGTTTTGATTTGTCTGGATTTTGATTATGGGTGGGTGTTTCCCTTGCTTTGGATCGTCTAATAATAATGATGGGAGTGGTGTGAAGGAAGTGAACAAGAAGGATTCAGTTAAAGAAGGCTCAACAGCTCAGTCTAACCATGTCACCAGAGTTAGCTCAGGTTTGAAAAAAACCATATCTTTTTTTATATCTATAGACTGTAATTCAACGGAATTGTTTCTGGGTTTTGTGTTTTTGGCTAGTTGGGTTACTTGGTATTCTTTAACCTTTGTTGAATTGTGATTATTATTTCTGTGATGGGGCTTTGGTTGGGATTTTATTCATTTGTTTGTTTTGGGGTCAGTTTGATCTGATGGAATTTAGGGTTCTGTTGGACTTGGGGTGGTTCAGTTGGTCCTGCTGAATTAGCGGTTAATTGCTTGTTATTTGTGTTGCTTGAATTATGAATTTTGATTGGAGCTGGATTTTGAAGCATTCTTGGAGATCTGTAATTTGGTATTCGTTTTTTTTTTTTTTTTTTTTTTTGACTTCTGTAGTTGAAATGTGCTAATTATCAAATGTGATGGATTTAGATAAGGCACTAAGGAGTGAATTTGGTGATAGCTTTTATGGAATGGACACAACATAGAAGTGGAAAATTTGTTATGCTGATATGTGTTTATGCTTCTTTTTATAATGTAGAATGCAGTATCAGATGAAACTGCAAGATTTTGATATTGACAAATTTGACCTGGTCATTGGCATTTCTATAGGGAGAAGTTCATTAAGAAACAGTACTAGCTTTATGTCTTATTTTGCTTAGGTGATTTCATGTTTTAAGCGTGGAATTCCATGGTAGGTGAACTCATGTTCTAGTTCTGACTTGTTAGAGTGCTCCCAATGAAGGGGGGAAAAAAAGAAACATACAAGTAGATGCCGCCATTTGGTTTGGCTCTTTATCTAGTTTCTTTGATAAAGTAATATTTTTTTTCATACATGTGTGTAATGAATATAACATGTTAATTGACTGAAAAAATATATATATAACTTGTTAATTTTGCAGACAAACCAAAATCGCGAAGTGGTTCTGATCCTAAGAAGGAATCAGCAATTCCGAAAGATGGTCCGACGGCACATATTGCAGCACAAACTTTTACATTCCGGGAGCTAGCTGCTGCCACAAAGAATTTCAGACCGGAATGTTTATTGGGTGAAGGGGGATTTGGGCGTGTGTACAAAGGTCACTTGGAGAGCACAGGCCAGGTAATGATGGTTAATTGAAGTAAATATCACCGTCCACACCGTAAATGAAGCATGGTCAGTAGTCTGTTATTTAGCTTAGATTCTTTTGCACGATCAGTGCCATTAAGGGCCCGTTTGTTTTTGTTCTCAAAATTTTTGGAAACATTTTTGCACACTTTTCAAGGCAAAAATTTTAAAAATACTCTCAGCACAATTCTCAAAAAATTCTCATTTTCCAAATAAAAACATTTTTACGAAAATAATACCAAACGGCCCCTAAGAATTTCGCGACTCTTGTTCCAAATTTTTTTTTTCTGAACCATTTTCAGAAATCAATGTCATCTAACATCTGGTAGTTTTTTGTTGGACATACTTGTGTCCAGGTGGTTGCTGTGAAACAACTTGACCGGAATGGCCTGCAAGGAAATCGGGAATTTTTGGTGGAAGTTCTTATGCTTAGCCTCTTACACCACCCAAACCTTGTCAACCTTATTGGATATTGTGCCGATGGAGATCAACGTCTTCTTGTTTATGAGTTCATGCCTCTGGGATCCTTGGAGGATCATTTACATGGTATTACTCTTTTTTGGTTCCACGATAAAGATTTTTTGTCGTGCTTGTTGTTGCTTGATTGCTTGTAGAAGTTGGATAATAACTAAATAAGCTGCTTGGTGAAAAATACACTCTTTAAATTGCTTTGCTAAATTAGATTTTTGGAGCGAACTTGACCTATGCCCAGAAGAAATGATTGAGACCGTCTGTTTGCCTACCAAAATGCTCAAGTAAACAGAAGAAATGAATCGTACTGGAAAGGTCAGCAAGAAACAGTAAAAATGAGGCAGATAAAAATGGATTGTAGGTTTTATCTGGAATAATAGAGCTGGTTCTAGAAAGTAGAAAGTTGAGCAAAGTATATTTTAGAAACCAAATATTTGGTTTCGGCCTTTGATTTTTCAGTTGTTGGTTGTAATGGTTATTTGGTTAATTACTTTCTGAGGTTCTATTAGCAGGTTTAGGTACAATACAAGTTTTGTCTAGCTATAGCATGTTGATGTTACTAACCACAATTGCTGCTATATTTGATTAGTGTTGTAAGGTGCAAACTTGGTAAGATAATATTTTAGATCAGCAAAGCAATTTGAAAACGAACCGAAACTTCTATTACAAGAATTAAGGAAGGCTTATAGGCATTAGTACACTTGTCTGTATCTTTATCGAGGTATATAATATATTGTCTGTGACAACTACAGTCTATTGATGTCAAATATTTGTGTCTCGTTGAATGATGGGTTTGTATTCTAATTCTATACATGACTTTTCTAAAAGAAGTGATTGCAAAAATACCCTCTTGTGTTGCGTTCTTCTTGTTTTCATTTTTTATATGGTTGATTGTCAAACTTCAATATTCGAACTTTTTGTACAATTAATTTATTTAGGTTTTTCTTGGGGAATGGGGTGTTAATTATTCTAAACATTTTACAAGCAGGAGAAAGGAAAGCCACTTCTTTATGC
Organism: Artocarpus hirsutus; assembly: GCA_946598075.1. Lineage (NCBI taxonomy): Eukaryota > Viridiplantae > Streptophyta > Magnoliopsida > Rosales > Moraceae > Artocarpus > Artocarpus hirsutus. The sequence goes on along the minus strand of CAMOHE010040627.1, from coordinate 24,215 downwards.
ATTAAGGAATTCACCAATTCAAGAACATGAAGTGACTTGTATATTATTTTTATTCTGTTACATCGACATGGAAAACAAAGGATTTTATGTGGATATTGATGATTATCATTTGGAAATGATACTATTTTGAGCTGTAGAATAATGACGTGTGTTTCTTTCAGCACCTTATTTGCCATCAAGTTTTGTACCTGACAATCTTCAGTGTGACTTGAACGTTTATACTTCCTGCGAATAACCCTGAATCCCTGGTTACTCTTGCAAAATTTCAGATCTTCCACCAGACAAGGAGCCTTTGGACTGGAATACCAGGATGAAGATTGCAGCAGGTGCAGCCAAGGGATTGGAATATTTGCACGACAAAGCAAACCCTCCTGTTATATACAGAGACTTGAAATCATCCAATATCCTCCTCGATGAGGGCTATCACCCTAAATTATCTGACTTTGGGCTTGCAAAATTGGGTCCCGTTGGTGATAAGACCCACGTCTCCACACGTGTGATGGGGACATACGGTTACTGCGCGCCTGAGTATGCCATGACTGGCCAACTCACTCTAAAGTCTGATGTATATAGTTTTGGAGTTGTTTTTCTTGAACTTATTACAGGTCGTAAGGCGATTGATAATGCTCGAGCTCCTGGAGAGCACAACCTCGTCGCATGGGTAAGTTTTCCCTGTCAATTTTATGTGGTTTCGCCTATTGTTTTTTGTTCAAGTTGTTTCAAATTGTTATAAAAGAAAATTTTCCATTTTTTTAAATTTGTGTGATTATGGTTTTTCAGGCACGACCACTTTTCAAGGATCGCAGGAAGTTTCCCAAAATGGCTGACCCGCTACTTCAAGGTCGTTACCCAATGCGAGGACTTTACCAAGCTCTTGCGGTTGCGGCCATGTGTTTGCAGGAACAAGCTGCTACAAGGCCTCTAATTGGAGATGTGGTGACTGCTCTCACATATTTAGCCTCCCAAACCTACGACCCTAATGCAACACCTGCTCATAGCAACAGAGTCGGTCCATCTACTCCATGGAGTAGGGATGACCGTAGAAGCATGGCCGAAGGACTGGGTAGCCCAGATGAGCATGGACGTAGTGGGCGGAATGGCTCTCCTTCTGGCCATAGAAACTCACCTGATTTCAGAAAGAGAGACTTTGTTAGGGAATTGAGTACCGGCGGAGAATTGGGCAGGATTGAAACTGGTGGTGGGTCTGGAAGGAAATGGGGTTTGGATGATTTAGATAGACCGGATTCTCAGAGAGACAGTCCTGCAAGTGCTGGAAGAGCAAGGGATACTCCAAGGAACCGCGATCTAGATAGAGAGCGTGCGGTTGCAGAAGCAAAAGTATGGGGGGAGAACTGGAGGGAGAAAAAGCGGGCAAACGCGATGGGTAGCTTCGATGGTACAAATGAGTAAAATGTACCAAAACGTCCAACTTGCCAAGTCATCTGTTACCGTCATCTTCTTGGGCAAAAGCGTCATGAGTTTGGAGGGTTGACGTCGTGAAAGAAAAAGAGAATCTGCATATAAATTCTCATCTGTTACCACATCAGGGTTTCCCTTTTGATGTAGGGAATAAGTGGTTTGTATTCTCCAACATTGACTGTTGTTGCTTATCCTATTTCATTCTTGTAGTTGAGTATGCAACTTAATGCTTCAGCACTATGGTAAAAGGGAGACACGATTAGAGGAGGGATTTTGGGGAAAACGGAGTAGCTTTATGATTTGGGGCATTTACTGGTAGTCCCATATCAGATTGGCTGTATGCGACATGTTCATCATCTATGTATTTAAAACTTTTTCCGAAGTTCATGTTACAAGGGAATTCCTGGACGATGTGTAATTTTTGTGCACATATAGTACTCTCTACTCTCTACTCTCTACATGGGAGAGAACTTTGGGTTTGGTTTGGATTCTGTGTCTTGTTTTTTTCGTACAATTATTGCATATGGATGTTTGAGTAAAAAAGTTTTCAGCTTACCAAGATAAAAAAAGCCTGGTAAAAAATTGTTACATGCAATGCCCTCTTTCTTTGCATGCTGTTTGGCAAAGAGTGATTTTAACCACTACCTTAGTTATAAACAGTGTAAAGTTTTCACATGATACAGTAAAAATAAAAAAGTTACAATGTAAAATTCTCATTTGTTGCAGTGAAAATAATTCTAACAAATGATTTTTACTACCATACCAAACAGTTATTGTTTGGTATTGTTGCCTATTAAAATTGCACCATTGTATCAACATAATACAAATTGACTACGATGTTTGGTGTGGTTGTTAGAACCATTGGTAAGAACTGTAAACACTGTAGCATGTGGAGCTTTACGTTATGCAACCTTTTTGCTTTTATTGTAGCATGTGAGAGCTTTGCATTGTTACTAACTGAAAAATCAGTTAAAACCAACTGATACGCAACATGTTCCTTTTTGGGCAAATTGAGTTTTAACAAATTTCTTAAGCGTCACGGTCAGATAGCGAAGGAACTAGTGGACGACATTTAGGGTGGTTTTATTGCACGAGAGAGGGCCTACTCTTCGGTTGATCTTTTGAGTGGTGACAATGGTAGGACCACTTCGGTATCAACATCAAACCTAAACCATTAAGAATACAATACAACCTTAGTGACCATGGGACTAAAGATGTTGCCATCAATCTGTGCGGAGAATACTAACTAGCAAGCAAAATATCCAACATTCACTCCCTTCTCAACATCAACAACCCAACACCCAATTTAATACTAGCCCAGATAAATTCATATGGTGTTGAAGCAACCTACACTACATATAAAGTGAAATTCGTTTTATGTCTAGCATTACATCACAATAAATTTTTAAAGTACGTACTATAACTGAGGTGTCGAAAATTGCACTTAAATTTTTAATGTTTTAAAAATATTTAAATAATTAATAATAATTATTATAATGATAATAATACATATGGAATACATATTTATTTATATTTACATACTTCTTTTTTATTTGATTTGTAAAATTTTACAAAACAAATACAAATACAATAAGTTTAACCCTTCCCTCTAATCTTTAAAATTTTTTTTGTTATTTGCATTTTAAGAACTTATAACTTATATCCAATTTTAATTATTGAATTTAACGTGTCTCATGAAAGAATTCAGGGAGGGATCATTTTTGAATCTAGAACCAATCGTAATTAAAAAATTCCATTTATACTACATTTCTAAGAAAAGAGATCTTGGTATGCAACAATATTAGCCTCAATTTATCTTGTCTATTTTTTTTTCCAGACGAAGAACAAATAGAGGATTAAGGGCCGTGGGCAAAATTTTAAATAGACCTTTTTAAAGAACTACACTTTATGTTTTTGTTTTTTTTTTTTTCATAAGCCAGAATAATCAATTGCTAATCATGTTTTGTTTACGATTCGAGACTCAATTAGTTAGGGTTTTTGGCACTATCCGCAAACTTTTTAGATTTTGACAATTAACCTGCTAAAATTGTTGCATTACATGACATGTTACGAATTTTGTTCTAAATTTTGGTCATCTTTAAGGGACAGAGAGTCGGAGAATTGAGACATTTACATTAGGATTTGAATTAGAATTTTTGAAATTTTGGGTTGGACGTGCTTTTCCATGACAAAAATAATACATTCAACAACAAAATAGATCATAATGCAATAGTTTAACAAATGGATCATTTACCTCTTTATACCTTATGCTTTTAAGTTTATTCGAATACTATACGTTTGGTTTTTAATCTCATTAAATATATACATACAAATTAGATTTAATACATAAATTTATACATTTTTCCCAATCAACCTACAATTTTGACCTAAAAACTTTTCAAAATATCCTCAAATAGAAAAATAAGAAACTTTTAAAAACTAAAAAAAAAAAATCTCCTTTAACCTCAAAAATGCCTAGAGCACCTCAAAAATGGGTGTTTGAATGTGTGTGTTTTTCTTATTTTTAATAGTTTTACTTATTTTTTTCCTTAAAGATAATTGTCATTTTAAAGATCAAAATCAACTATTAACAAATGCATTACATGTTTGCATTTTAACTGCAAAATGAGATAAAATCAAAAAACTAAATGTATAATTTTTAAATAATTTAAAACAGAGAGTATAAAAAGGTAAACATCCCTTAAAAAATTAAAGAAATAAATCTCCAAATTAAAAACTCAGGTATCAAGTTGCCAACCAAAGCTTAAAAAGGTCAGGAGTAAATGCGCAAAATACCTAATTAATTATTAGTTGCGCTTATTTAAGGATACCTGACAAAGAAATCTCGAGGTGCAAGGGTAATTAATTAACGACCTTAATGATAAGGAGCCTTTACTTGGAGACATGTGGAAGCCGCCTTAATGGTCCCCGGATTGGGAACAAAAGGGCCTTTCATTTGTATTAAGGACAGTTTAGTAGCTTACAAAATATTACCCTATCAGAAATGCCAACGGTACTTTTTTTTAACTCTCTTTTGCGCTCTATCATGTAAAGTCTTATCCAAGAAATTCACTAGCATAATAAGTTTATTTAAACAAAAAAAATAAAAAATAAAGATAGTAGATTTCATGTGTTAAACTGTGAATATAAAAAGTAAAAAGAGAGTAAGAAAAAAAATATTACTAGCACTCCTTTTAGCTTATTTATTAGCATAATTAATTTATTTAAACAAAAAAAGATAGTGGATTTCACGGGTTAAATAGTGAATGCAAAAAATGTAAAAGAGAGTAAGAAAAAAAATACTACTAGCACTCCTCTTAGCTTATAATATAAATGTGATATTGCTTTTAAGTTTAATATAAGCCTGCGATTGCATGCTACAAGATTGTTTCATTTCAGGCTTCAAATTTTATTCACACAAACAATAACATTTAAGGGAAAACTATGGTAAGACCAAAAATTAAAAGTCGATATTACCGTCGATATTTTGCCGATACTTTCTTATTTTTGAAGTATCAATATGGAAACAGGGGTGTCGTATTCTTTCCGCAAAATATTCAAGAACTTACGTAAAAATTTCTGCGGATATCAATATTTTGACGGAAATCTATATTATTATGAAATTTTATGAAAATTTTTATGAAAATATCAACAAAATATTTAAACTTTATATGTAATTTTTTAAATTACTTTAAAATATAAAATTCAAGTTATTTTTGTTCACTTTTTTAGCATAGTCTTTCATAAATTTACTTTTTAATGCTATAAATCCAACTTTTAATTTATTCCATACACTATGACATGTAATTCAAAATATTAACTCCAATCTTAGAGTCACTAGCAAGTATAACAAGGGTTATACTTATAGTGAACATGATAGATATGAGATCTTCAACTATATACATTTACAATTTTCGGATGAAGTTCAAAGTTCACGCAATTAGGTTAACTCACAATTTGCTATGGAAGGATCAAGAAACATATACATGGCATGTTCAAATTATATAAGAAATTATTCAAACTCTATGTCTTGATATCAATGTTGTTTGAACCAAAAAGATGTTTCAAATATCTTTGAACCTCCTAGAAGCTCTTTTTGGTCTTGATATTTTCTTGTACGTATTAGTTGACTTTTAACTAATTTATTGAATTTGATATCGTCTGCTTAACATTTATCATATTATGATCATTTTTTACTATTTATATTCATCACAAACTTAATAATTTAGTTGAAAAGTTCATCTTAACTATATGTTATTAACAATTTTAGAGTTTTCTAAAATCTCTTTTAAAAATAAAATAGTTTAAGATAACTTTCCGTATTTTACATCAATTTCTACTAATTTCAATATTGATATTTCAATGAAATTTAAATGTTGATATTTCCGTCGATATCGATATTTTCATCATTGGGTAAGACCTACTAAAAAGGTCTTATCTAGGAGACCCCTTTTAGCCGTTGGATCAACATCTAATGATCAAAAATTCAACAGGCTCACTATTTTTAAAATGAATTAAACACGCCAGATTCTTAAAAACCTAAAAGTCAAAAATTAAATTAAAAATAAAAAAGATAGATTTAAACATTGTTTCTCCTCCATCTCTGAGAGGAGCCACCAGAGTTCTCACCAGAAACACGACGACCAAAATACGGAGTCAGATCTCGTCTGTCAACAAAAAGGGCAGGAGACAAAGACACCTTTGTAGATGGTTCTATCACGATTTGACAGCCATGGCTCGCTGCCGATCCGCAACTGTCGAGCCCCCTTTTTGGCCGTCCACTGCAGCCCATAGCCCCCAAATCTTGTTGCCTAGGTCTAAAAGCTCAAATCGCGAGCTGGTGGATCACAAATTGCTCTTTGTGTGGGCGAAGGCCGTTTGCCGTTCGCATGGGCTACTCTTCCATAGCCTAGGTCATTGAGCCTAGCGCCAATCTCCGTCACAAATGTTGTCGAGCATTGCAAGCTCATGGGCCATCGAGAAGGTGAGGCGAAGTTTGTCACTGGGTTGCCGCCGCCTGAGCCCACAACATGGAGGCAAAGTCACGATCGCAAAGTAGATGCAAGGCTTCCAGCGTTAGAATTCATCTCTTGTTCTTTTTGTTTAGTGGTTTTTTTCAAATAACTTTTTTTTTTGAAAATGAGTTTTATTTTTCGAATAAAAGTTTTCATTTTTTTTGAAGAATTCACATTTTTCAGGCAATTATTTAATTAAAACAGGTTGCTGTTAGGTGTTGTTGACTTTATTTTTGCTTCAATTAGCAAATAATTTTCGACCCTAGATCTTTGATCAAATGGCTAAAAAAGCCCATTAAAAAAAGAAAGTCTTACCTATAAGATCTTTTTAGCAGATCTTGCCATAACATTCCCCTCAATAAATGGATAATGCACAAATCCTTGCTTAATTATCCAAATCTGTTAGAGCTCCGGCAAAGAACATGGATATTAAGTAACCAAATCCACTAATTGATTAATAATCCAATTACCACTAACATTTTAGTAAATCCAGGAGGCCGTCTCTGAATTTTAATATTAAAGTAAATTCACCTTTACAGCTTCCCGAGAGTTGCAATATACTTATCCGCTCTACTAAATGAGGTTATGGGTCATCTAGTTGTGAACCCCTGATTACATCTCAAAAACAACCCAGGGTCATGACTAGAATGCACACTAGGAAAAACTCTCCTAGGCATGCACGCGTCTACTCAATGTAGAAATAAGCAAGGTTTTCGACGCCCAAAATAATCAGAACTAATTGTAGCATCATTTCCTTCTCTTTCCCTGCCATTAAATTAAAATAAATAAATAAATAAATTGCATCGGTCATTCTGCTCAGAACACTAGTTTCAAGAACAAAAATTATTTTTCGTTTAATGAGACTAGAAGCATACCGAGCTAACGTAATCATCCATGGTTAATTGCTTCCTTTTCTTTAGAGAGCTGGGGCTCTCGGTCGCCTGCCTAGCAAGGGCACGCTTTGACGGAGTCAAGCTCTGAAATATAGCACCCAAAATAATGAGATTCCACAAGATACTGTATATGATTGACCATGTGACCAGGGAAAAAAAAAAAAAAGAGTAAATCAATGCTCAAGTACCGAGGAGAAGAAGCAAACCTTAGCAAGCTTTTTCTCTTTGCGTGCTTGCCTCTCCCTTTCATCGTATTCTTGGTTTTCTTTCTCCACCAACCGGATCAATGTATCGCATCTCCTTGCAAGTTCCTGAGTTGTGCGAGACTTGACAAACCAATCAAAGCGGAACAAGGGTGATGTGCGGAACGCTGCCTTCAGCTCGTCCCAATTCCCGTACCCAAGTTTGTGAACCATGCATATCTGAATTTTGGCACAAACACCATCAGAAGTATTGCACATTGAGAGAAAGATTAACAGTTCATGAATTTTGGCACAAAAACTACCAGAAATATTGCACATCGAGAGAAAGATTAACAGTTCAAGAGCAGAAACTTAGAAAAAAGATTTTCAGCACGCACCATAAAACGGTCACATTCTTCATTGTACAACTTTCCTTTGTTCTGGCCATATTGGATCTTCAGTTCCAGCCATGGATTCTTGTAGCGATCCAATTTCTTCCCAATAGCTTTCATAATCTCATCTTTCCGAGAAATCCTAGCTTCGCCTCTTTCAATGTTCTTTATAATCCGATCATAATCTGAAGAGGGCATTAATTGAGTCAAATTATAAATCCAAATCATATAAAAAAACTCGCAAGTTCAACTCTACTCTCTGCAAGCTTGGAAAAGGAAGTTTCAAAAATATTCAAATGAATACATGATGCCTGAAATCTATAGTTGTGGGCCTTTCCCCGCAGCTTTCTTATTCAACTTATTTTATGTTTCCAATAATGAAGTAAACCCGACAAAATATCAGAGCCAACTAAAACCAACCTTCCTATCAAACAAGAAAAACGAACCTTTCTCGTTTAGCGGCCCGTAAACTGTATAGTACAACCTCAGGTCAATAGATATAGTCCTAGTTCAACCCACAATCAACAAGCCCAATAAAAAATCCTTTAGACTTTACTAAAACCCACAATATACAGCAATGGCTGATTGGATATCACTTACCATTTAACTCCTTGTATCTTTCTTTGAAAACTTTGGCATATCTTTCGACTTCCTCCTCTGTTTTCCCTTCCATTTCAGAAGCAATACTTTTTATGTCATTTCGTCCATACTTCTCACAGGCCCTGATGAACGTACTGAAATCTCTCCTACTCCATGAAGAAAATCCCTACACACAAAATAATCAAGTTTTAGGGACAAAGCCTAGATGGTAACCTCACCATAACAAAACATTGTCCATTTACCTCTTCTAAAAGTCGTTCTTTCTCCTCCAGCTCTTCAGCAGTCAATGGATCTCCCACCTCTATATTTTTGGGTAAAAGGCAAAAGGTGTAATTACAAGTTAAAAGATGGAAGACAATGAAGATTCGACATTAAGTAAGCACTTTAGGTATATGACAAAATAATGGACTATTGTGAAAAGAAAGTAACAAAATACCTTCAGGTTCATCGACATCTATTGTGTCTTTCATCTGATTCTTTTGATGCGTTTGCTGAAAATTGTGAAGGAAATAATTTAAAAATAAATTTACCACTGTCAAGAGATCCACACACTAAAAAAAGATAATGTCAAAAAAAGGACAGCAACAGAAGATCATTAACACTCACCATGAGGTAGCGTACTTCTTTTTCATATAGCTCACTCAATCTCTGTGTGTTAAAAAACTGAAAATCGTGTCTAGATATAGAAAAGAAAAGGCCCAAAAAGATTCATTAGCATATATATTAAGGTGAGAACAGAATGATTTGAAATGGGAATTTTTTATAGGTACTTACAGTTGTGGCATGCGAGGAATTCTGGGCTCCTTTGGTTTTGTTGGAGCACCTTGGCGCATTGTTTGCTTAAAATACTCAGATTCCGAGTAACTAGTAAGAAGAAACCAAAAGTCAATATTTTCAAAAAGATACATTAAGATCAAATTATACAAGTTACAGACAAGAGAAAAGGTCTTACTTGCGCTTCCGCTCTCTTTTTGGTGGCTCAATCCAGTTTTCACTAACAATTTTCTTGAAGTCAAACTTGTTCTCGTCCTTCATGTGATAAAAGGCCACACCGAGTACACATCAGAGACAAATTGAGTGTGTGCGGTGTGAGGCTACATGAAGCCACAAATGAACATAAAAACCTATATTGGTAAAGCACAGCAAAAACCCTTACCTTCTCATCATCAAAATCATATAATTCAGCAGCTGCAGAGCACAGGAATAATAACATAGTGTAAGCATTCTAGCAACATGTCAATTGCAAAAAGATAAAAATGTAAAGGGGTAATGTAAAACAGGATAAGAGCTTTAAGTAGTGCGCGACGTACAATCATCCATTTTAAATTTGATAGCATCTTCTGTAAATTTCTTCATTTTTGCATCGAGCTCAGCTGTTGCCTCTTCTCCTTTGGCAATAATCCTGTCTATGTCCTCATCTGTAATTGTACTGTCTTTGGAACTGAAAACCATTTCAGCACCAAACCTCACCATTTGAAGTAGCTCGTCTTTGTTAACAGCTGCATTAGAGCAGAGAAAGAGCAGGGAAAAAACATATTATTGATCTCAGTTCTTGAGAATATTGCTTATAATATAACAGGAAAATTCTCAACACTAACTTTTCTGCTCTGCTAGTCTACCCTGTTGAATGACCAAAGCATCAAGCGCCAGCTTCTTATAAGCCCTCTCAATAACTTTTTCCTCAATAGTGTACTGTTGAAAAAAAAGAGGAATCAATGCACAGTACAGCTATATATTTTGACTTAAAATGAACAAGAGAAAGCACACGCATACCTCTGTGCAGAATCGGAACACCTGCACTTCTTTATTTTGACCAATCCTGTGAGCACGATCCTGAGCTTGCAGATCTACTTGCGGGTTCCTGCAATGAATCCCAAGCATTATAAAATTAGCAAGCAACGAATTGCAGGAATCCCACGCAATATAAAATTAGAAAGCAATGAATATCAAGTCAACCAATAAAAGATAAAGGTCTCGCACCAATCACTGTCATAAAGAATGACAACGTCTGCAGTGGCAAGATTGATACCAAGGCCTCCAGCTCTGGTTGATAATAAGAAAACAAATTTTTCACTTCCTGGCTTATTAAAGGCCTCGATGGATGCATCACGGTCCTCCCCGCCAGTATTCCCATCAATACGACAATACAGGTACCCACGAAACATTAAATAATCTTCAAGAATGTCTAGTAGCCTTGTCATCTGATATGATTTCAAAACCAGATGCAATCACGGAAATACAGTTACATTAGATACTAATGTCTGGTTATATGTGTCAAATAAACAATTCACAAAATTATAGCCATTTTAAGCAATCACAGTAAGCAAGAATTACATATAACTAACCTGTGAAAATATTAAAACCCTTGAATCACGCTCTTTTAGCTTTGGAAGCAACTTATCCAAAAGAACCATTTTACCTAGATCCAAGAATTAGGATAAGTACAATAATCATCGTTGACACCCGCCAACAAAATGACAAAGAAAATCTTAACCCACCAGCATTTTCAATAAGATGCTCTCCAGTCGTGTAAGGAGGGCCAGGTTCAGCCCCTTGGAAAAGATATGGATGATTACAGCATTTACGGAGCTGCATTGCTATATTCAGAAGTCGCTTGCGTTCTCCACCAGCATTAACAACTTCAAGGTCCTTCTGCAGCAAAGCTTTATAGTAATGTTTTTGCATCTGTGACATGCCTACTTTAAGTATAGTCTCCTTTTTTGGAGGCAAACCTTTCTCGACGTCTGACTTCAGTCTCCGAAGAAGAAAGGGTCGGAGGACCTAAAAAAATAAAAAGACGAATGACATTGTATTAGATCAAGGAGAACACAATAATACTTTTCTTTGAGCCCCGAAGGCAGGACCAAAGGTGCTGGAAATTAAATTTAAAAATGTATTAAGGAATTCACCTTGTGAAGCTGTTGAACAACCTCTTGCTGATCATTTTCACCAGAAATTTGGAACCACTCATCAAATGTTTCAGATGAACTAAATATCTCAGGAAGTAGAAAGTTCAGCAGCGACCAGAGTTCATGAAGATTGTTCTGCAAGCAAAAGGGCCAGCCATTAATAATCATTAAAGACGTTGAAGTTCAGCTAAAACCAATATGATCCCAAACCACACCTGAAGTGGTGTTCCCGTAATTAGAAGGCGATAGTTTGTATTGTAAATCCTCATTGTCTTGGAAAGGAGAGAATTCTCGTTCTTGATTCGGTGGGCTTCATCAATAATTATATAGCGCCAACTGAACCGGCGTAAGGTACTCTTCTCTTTAATGGCCATTTCAAAGCTTGTAACACATACATCAAATTTCCCAGCAACCAGTAACTCCTCTCGTATATGTTTCTGCAGAAATGGGAAAAATAATGGAACATAAGCACGGTATTGTAAAATCAAAAGAACTCAATATCAAATTAAAGCCCAAAATAACTTACCCTTTCATCAGGATTGCCAAGAAATTTCACAGCTCGCAGAACAGGGCAAAATCGACGAATTTCATTCATCCAATTTCCAAGAGTAGATTTAGGAGCAACTACCATATGAGGGCCAGTAATTCCCCTAAACTCATGAAGGTAACCCAGCAAGGAAATTGTTTGCAGCGTTTTACCAAGACCCTGACAGCAAAAAAATAAAAAATGACTCAATAACTAATATAAAGGAATAAAAAAAAATACAATTGTTGGCTATTACACAATACAACAAGAAATTAAAAACCAACTTGAGTATAGGTAACTCTACAAAAAAGAGAAAAAAGCACGGTGCAAATTAAAGTGCCAGAGTGACACACTACAAAACTTACCATTTCATCCGCAAGGATTCCATTTATACCATTCTCATAGAGTCGTATAAGCCAATTTAATCCAGCAAGTTGATAATCTCTCATCTTTCCTTGTATACCTGTAAAATTCACAACAGAAAATCAGCTCTTCCAAAGTTAAGCCAGACCCAAGGCCTTGAACTGAAATTTCATCATTATGAATGAGAGAACCACAGATACTTAAGGAAAAGCATATGCATCAATCCTCGAGTAAAATGTCAAGCTAGGCAGCTTTTGTCACACAATGAATCACAAGAAATTCCTAAATAGTTGCTTCAACATGCAGTAGCTTTTACCATCCATGCTGAAATTTTAAAGTACCTTGGATAGGCTGACAAAGTCTGTCCAGTACATGAGCTTTGTGATGCTATAATAACTATAAATCATCTGAAAATAGTATTGGCAGAACGAAGAACTTGGAAACAGCAGAGCAGGCCAATTTTACAGAGGTTAAGATCAACTTAAAAATGTTTGAATATTAACATCAAGGAAAAAGGTTTTTAACCTGCTCTTACCTACATCATACACTAAAATATTTGTATTACACATTCATATTTTAGGCTAAATGCATAAATTTCAACAGAAGGCGAGAAAAATAACAAAGATTAAGAGGCATATAGATGTGCAGAGGATAAAGCAAGGAATATGGGAATAGAAAGCTTACAAGAAGGTTGTGTCACAAGTCTCGTGTTTCCTGTGCCAGAAAAACCATCTTCTTCTTCTTTGAGGCACTCTTCATCTTCTTCTTCTTCAGTTAATTTTGATGCATGACGACCCCTTAGTTTCATATATGTTAAAAAGCATGTCAGTAAGCAATGTTTGAAACACAGGGCACGGTAACTCCCCTTTTGATATGGTGAGGGGAAAAAACACAAGAGGCAAGAAAATTAAAAATATACCTTCCCTTTGCCTTCTTTTGGGATGAAGAATGGTCACCTTTAGCAAAATGAGCAAATAACTCTGTTTGCTGTAGGAGATACTTCAAGCGCCCCTTCCCTTTATTATTCTGCAATGAAAACAAGCCAGTAAAATTTAGTTGCCATTACTTAGGGCCATCACATAGATGTCGACTCTTTGCAAACTAAACAGACCATGTCCGCATCAATGGCAGCATTTTGGACATCCAATATTTCCTGAAGTTTCTGTTTCTTTAATTGCTGCATTTCTCTCAGTTTGGCCTTTTCACGCTTGCTAATCTCAGCATTGAGCACATTATCTCCGTCCTGCACATAGATAATACAACTCAATATCCGAGAGTGCACATAGGTAATTCAACTCAATATCTGAGAGAACATTTACAGGTGCTAATAAGACAAAGGTTACATGCTCAAATTAGCATATCACTTTCAAAAACTATCACGTGTCGAGAGAAAAATGAATTAAAAAAATGACCATGCGTTAGTGAAGAAGAATAACAAAATGACTGCTAGACTTGGTTCAATGAATTTCCCAAAAATTGGACATGACTGAAACAACATTGAATATGTGCTTAAATAGACTCATAGGCCACCAATAAAATAATCACGCCAACTGATTTAAAGTATTAAATATCCAACTCAAAATCACATATGCATTCTATATGCACCTAACAATTAACATTTCCCTATTCTATTTTTGGTTACAAGGAAAATGCAGGATAATGAACAAAACCAAACACGAAATCTCTCTCTACTTCTCATCACTCAAGCCAACGCGAGAAAATCTCCACTGGAGCTGAACAAAAACTACTTTTCTCATGTAAGAAATTTCGATCAACAAAAACCTGCATTTGAACCAAAAGTCCAACCCTAAACCTCTACATGCTCGTTTTCTTCAAGACTAGGCCAGTCAAGTAAAGAACTCTCAAACCCTAGCGAATAGAGCTTACCACACCATAGATCGGACACGAAAAAGACAACGAAGCACAACAGAGCCCTACGAAGCGCGAAAAACCGCAACTTTACCTCATCGTCCTCGGCATGGCCATTCTCGGCGGCGGCCGCGTTGTCGTCGGAGGCCGGAGAGTCGTCGTCGTCGGAGCCAGCGGAGCGCGCGACGGCCTCGAGCTCCTCCTCGTCCTCTTCCTCGTCGATCTGCTCGTTAATCGGCTCCTCCTCCGACGAATTCGAAAACTCCTCATCGGACGAGACCGGAGGCTTCGACGGCTTCCCCATGGCTGGGTTTCTGTTTCTCAGATCGAGGGTTTCGTCGGGAGGAGAAAAAAATGAGAGAAGAAGAAAGAGAGAAAAAGAGAGACCAACCTTTGAATCAGCAAGAAGGAAGTCCAAAATAAAAGGATTTTGACGCGCGGAGGGATTTGGGATACTTATAGCCGTTAGATCTGAGGGAGCAAGGTGTGCGGTGTGGAGGCGGTTGTCCCTGAACAAAAACTCTCTTTTCCCGCCAATGATAGGGAAATGTGATTTCCCGCCTGGTGAGTGAAAAAGTGGACCATATTGCGGCCCAAAATGTTTTGGGGAGTCTGAGCTTTCTTAACGAGAGCCAACTGGGCTGTGATCTGACTCAGATCATGGGCTCGCTAATAGCAAGCCCAATCCTACAAATAATGTGCAAATTTTATAAAAAAATTGTATTTTTTTAGAACTTTTTATGTTGTGTTTGACGATGAGTTAGAAGAAAAATTTTTAGTTGTTATACTATAAAACTCTTATATGCTATAGTATCAATAAAAAATATGTTATAATATAAATCTTTTATAAACTATGGTGCTTTTAATTAAAATTTATTCTAGTAATGCTTTTAAACACCCTGTTATTTGAATTTGAATGAAGTTAGAAGGTCACAGTTTGAGAAAAAAAGGAATAAAAATTATGTAGAAATTACTATGATAATTCTTATATTTTGTACGGTATGATCATATAGTTGTTATATTTTAACTATTTGTATAATTTGTTGTTATATTTTAGCTTATGATTATGTCACCTGTCTTAATTTTTTGATTTAATAAAAAATGATATACAATTATGTTGTAATAAAACTTTTTTTGAAAGAATGTAAATGAAATAATTTATATCCTATAATCAAGAGAGTATTCGGTTAGGGTGGTTCACACCATAAACTCAGTTATAAACAGTATAAAACTTTCATATGCTACAATATAAATTAGCCAAACACTCTTTAAGTTCTACTATTTCCAGACAAAATAAGCATGGGTGTTTGGAGAGTTTTTTTCAAAGTAAATTGCTCAAAGACTATTTAAAATGTTATTCGTTAGTTTTTTTATTTTTTTATTTTTTTTAGTTTAACTGACTTTTGAACTCGAAAAAATATATATGCCCATTAGTTTTCTCCCTTTTTTAGATCACGTGATTCTCATGTCTGGCACTTATCAGTTGTATTTTAGTACAATAACAATTTTAATTACATTTTTAATAAAAATATAAACTAAACAAAACAAGTTGTTAACAAAAACACACAATTTTACTGGAAAAAAGAAAAAACCAGGTCAAAGGGTTTTAAACCATGGCCCCCGCCCCCGGCAGCGACCCCTCCCTCCGGTGACCCCGACCCGCCGATGACCCCCTCCTCGTCTCTCTCTCCCATGACCATCTCTCTTCCTCCTCCCCCTCCTCCTCTTCTTCTTCTTGTCTCAGACCTCGCCGTCGCCGCCACACCGTCCACCCCGTCGGTGCCTCCCCCATCAGATCCTCCTCCTCCGTGCGACCCTCCTCAGCGCCTCTCTGCCCTGGTCAGTTTCCCCAACACATCCTCCTCCATCTGTTTTTATGTTCTTATTATTCTTCTTCTTCTTCACCGTTTCCGACAACTCCCATCCGGCAGCCCCTCTGGCGTCTATTTCTCTCAGCGGCTACTCTCCACCGCATTAGATTAGCTGATATGATCTCTTTTTTTTTTTTGTTATTCGTGTTTTTCTCCTGATTAGAGCTTCTCGGATTGTGGTTGTTGTTTTTCATGTTTTTCGTTTCGTTTCGTTGATTAGGAAACGGAGAAATAGGAATTTTTGGATGAGATAATGATCTATTTGAAAATTGAAGCATTCAATTGATATTTGGGATTGAAATCGATAATAATTTATATAAAATGGAAAAGTCAAAGTCGAAAGCTGATGTCTTTGTTTGTTTATGGAATCAAATAGGCTTAACCCGAATTCCAACTATACCGTGAGGTTTCGAGTGTTTGGAGCTCCAAAAATGCCATTTCTTCATTTTAATTCTTCTTCAGTTGAGAAAATTTTCACAAATGTGTCTCAATGGTATCGATTAATTTGGAATTTGTGTTGTGTCCAAGAGGTTTGAGGTATAAGGGGATAAAGTGCGCCATGAAATCTTACAAGTTATCCTTAGATTCATTCCAAGCTGGTGGGGCCTTATATGGGTTCGTAGATATTGAGTTGGAAATGATCGGGTTATCTGGGTTCGATGAGAAAGGAGGTAGGGGATTTGGGTTTGGCTGGCCGGCGTTGGGGAAGATAAAGTTATATGATTTTGCAGGAGATGTCGAGGTACCGACGATCACAATGGCGATCACCGGTGAAAGAAGTAATTGTTGTGACTTGTTTGCTGTTGGGGTTTTTTGGGTTTGCAGGTGGTTGGTTGGAGATGGTCCGTCGGAGGTGGGTTTGCAGGTAGGTTTTTTCTTTTTTTTTGGGTTTTTTACTTCTTGTAAAACGGTTAGTTTATTTATGCAAGGGTTTTTTAATCTTTTTGAGGTAGACGACGATGACATGATACTTTACGCGATCCAAAAATGAGGGAAAACTAACGGGCCTTAGGTTAATGGCAGAATTTGAAAAAAAGGGTCCAAAAAAAATTTAGATTGGGTAAATGATTTTTTTTTTTTTGCATTAAAAAAAAATATTTTTTTAAGTAGATAAATTGTCTTTAAAAAAAAAAAAATAAAAAAAATAACTGTAACGAGGTAAGGAACCTCAATAAGATTAAAAAAAAACTAAGGCTATTTTCATGCCTAAAAAGTCTTTTTTTTAGTATAAAAAACTGACCTAAAAAAAGAGGTCATTGACAAAAAATTATTTTTTATTTTTTTCTAAAATGTCATTTTTAAAAATCTTTTGTATTGTTTTTTGGGTTTAGATTAGTTGAGTTAAAAAAAAACAAAAATAAACAAGTAGTCCTTTAATCAGTGTCTGTTTAGTTTGCGGTTTGAAACATTTTATTACAGTATTTTTTCTCTTAAAAATTTAAATTTTCATTTAAATTTTTTATTCAAATCTAAGAACCAATACCTTCGAATTGAAGGGTTGGGACCGTTTGCCAGCGGAAGAACCCGAGAATATCCCAGCAAAATGGCTAAATTTGTGACATGTTTTCTTCCTATTTAATATTTACCACTTGCCCAAAATTTGATAGACATTAGGTTGCTTGTACACGCCCGTCTCTACAGCATATGCTCAATTATTCCATTATGAAATTCCAGCAGACAGAACAAGGAATCATCATAGAACAAAGAATCATCCCCATTCCAAAATTTATTTTGAATTTTTTTTCTTTTTTTAATAATAATTTTCCAACGGAAAAAGTTGTAAAAATACACGCAATAGGAAAAGCAATAGCGACGGAAAATGAGAGGAAGCTCCAAACCGGACCCTGCGCAAACCAAATCTTTAACCTTTTCAAAAATCGGAAAAAATTATATGTTTCCATAAATACCCACACAACCGGCCAACAAAATCTTGGCTTAATGCTTAAGTAATACGGTAACATGGCATCAAGATCAGGGCAGTATCGTCAATCAAAAACCTAGGTTATTTTTATTATTTTTCAAACAAAGTTTTCCTTTACTTGCCTGACTATTTATGTGTTCGTGTTCATCTTCTTGCATTCTCCATCAAATCAGCTCTCCGGTCAAGGTAGAGTCTTTGAAGCGATCAAAACGAGGGTTTTCAACGAAGAAGAAAAGAAGAAAAAAATCCTATTCTATTTCGGAATTTTCCGATTAATTTTTGAGTCATTCTGGTATTATGATCAATTCCTACGAATTTTTGATCAATTTTTTTCTCACCATTGTTTTATAATTCCAATTTTTTTTTTTTGGTATAAATCTCCGAAAACAGTTTTCTTTGGGCAATAATGATTAATAATATATTTTTTGGGGGTTGAAGGTTTGGTACAGAGAATGGAAAGAAATAGATGGCTAATATTGGCCATTATTGCATGTCTGTTTCTTTGTTCCGACGGAAGAGGTAAATTTCTGCCTAAATTTTATTATTTTTCTTTAGTATATGTGAACCCCTTTAGATTGGCTTAAGTGGGTAATTGATGATTCTGATTCATTTTGGCTTTGTTCTAGACCAAAAAGATTTTTTTTTATGGGTTTAAGTGAAACAGATAATTCTGATTGTTTATCGCAGAACTGAAGTTCAAATTCAAGCATAAAAAGTATAGTCCCAATCCCATCTACAATCATACACTTACCACTATTGTAGTGCATTATGCTGCCGCGGTAAGGGATTTTTTTTTTTTTTTTTTTTTTTTTTTTTAAATTGACCCATTAAGAGGAATTTGGCTTTCATAGTTAATGTCCATTGTATTCTCCAATCATTCAACTTTTACTGTAGTTATCATACTGTTGACATAGTTAAAGGCAGCAACTTGGCGGCCTTTTTACGTGTTTCTACTTTAATAGTTGACATAACACATATCTTATTCGGATTTGCTTCAGTTCGTTTCCTTTATGTTAGTTTAGAATAGTCACGTTTAACTCCATTGGTCTTTGTTGCAATGCGTTGATATAAACCGATAAATAATGCTGGTTCTGTTGTTAGATTAACCAAAAAACTTGTTCTGCTCGATATTAAGATGTCAAGCGTTTTATAGGGTGTTTGGCAACCTTGGTTGTGAAACTCAAAAAGTGTAAAAAGCTCTTACAAGCTACAGAGCAAAAGTATGCTGTGATGTAAAGCTCTCAAATGCTGCTCGTTTTGGTTTGAACTTGTGAGTTTAAACCAAGGTTCTCAAACACCCTATTTAGTATATTTTAGAATGATCATTAACTCTATTAGGTTTGAAGACTGAGAAAATGATTTTGCGCTTGCAGGTGTACATATCTGATCTGACAGAACTTTTTACTTGGACTTGCTCAAAATGTGGTGGGATAATTGAGGTACTTTGATTGTATCACTATTTCATGTTAAGGATTCGAAAGATTAAGCCTTGCATTTCATGTTCTAGTCCTCTGCTAGAAGAGGATGTCTTGACATGTCTTATTTGGGAACAGGGATTTCAAATGATTGAGCTGGTTGTTGACGTCCAAAACTGCTTACAGGTGCATCATCAATGAATAAACCGTTTTAGTGCTATTTATTTTCAGTTTAATGATTACATACGTATATACAGTATTATGCTTTCTGTTCTGATGTATTTATGACGATCTTCTTCAGGCATTCGTTGGAGTGGCTCAAGATCTCAAAGCCATTATAATTTCGTTTAGAGGAACTCAAGAGCACAGGTAGAATATTGTAATTGTTCAGGTAGAAAAACTAGGCTTCTAGGCTAATCTATAGCTTGAAGGGAGGCTTGCTACTCAATTGCACTAGTCGGTTGCTTAACGGAGGTGTCTTTTTTTTCCCCACACAATGTGGGTTAGATAGAATATTGGGGATGGTAGGTTAGAAATTTGGTATCTTGTGTTATTGGACTCCTATTTGTTGTTGCTGTTTTTTTTCTTTTTTCTTTTTTTTTAATATCATGGAGGACCAACTTTTATTGGTTTTTCGTCTCTACTCTAGTGAACATCTGGTCAATTTCTTTTCCCATCAAGATTTAGGTTAAAATATATATAAGATCAAAATCAGTCGACAATGCCTGTCAGTTTCGGTCTCTCAGATAGCTCTTAAATTTTTTCGGTTTTGTGGAATGACTGCATGTTACAGCATACAGAATTGGATTGAAGACTTGTATTGGAAACAGCTTGATATAAACTACCCTGGCATGGATGATGCAATGGTGCGTGTTGTAGAAGAGTTCCTCATTTTTATTTAGTTTTTCCTGGACATAAAATGAATTAATTTGTGTTCTCATTGTTAGGTGCACCATGGGTTTTATTATGCTTACCACAACACAACAATGCGCTCAGGAATCCTAAATGCTGTTAAAAGAGCCAAGGAGTATTATGGAGATATTGGCATCATCGCGACAGGACATTCAATGGGAGGGGCAATGGCTGCCTTTTGTGGACTTGATTTAGTAGTATGATCACTTGTCTTAGGTCTATGATAAATCATCTTTTTAACAACTACCAAGGCTTTATTAAGCCTGTTGTATGGCTTGCATAAATTGTTTAGTTCCTTCTTTTAGCACTCACAACAGAATGTAGTTTTTTTCTAGACAAAACTTGGTTTTTTCAATATTTCAGTTGTCTCACTGCCTGTTTGAATTAGTTATTTTTGCAATATTTCTGTTGCCTCACTGTTAATTTTTGTGGTTATTACACGCTGGATGTCCATTTTATTTAAATGAGCAGTGTTAATGGGAGAATATTTGTTTGTTATCAGGTCAATTGCAATGCCCAGAATGTTCAGGTTATAACATTCGGACAGCCTCGCATTGGTAATGCAGCTTTTGCAACCTATTACAGCAAACTTTTACCAAACACAATACGAGTCACGCATGGACATGATATTGTGCCTCATTTGCCTCCATATTATTACTTTTTTCCTCAAAAAACATATCACCATTTTCCAACTGAGGTAATGGTTTTTCTGAAGAATTGAATTATTCATGTATTTAGTAGGGTGTGCTGGCTAGTTGGTTTATTAGGACTTGTTAGCCGAGTTTTCAGCTTTTAGCCATCCTTTACCAAATAGAGGCAGCACCCTTTTATGTAAACATTACTGGAAATGAATTCTACCGTCACAATGCTGACAATTCTTCTTCTCTTTTTTTTTTTTGCTGATGTATTTGTTTTGCCTTCTATTTTCTTTTAGGTGTGGCTTTACGGTGTCGGATTGCAAAGTCTTGTTTATAGTGTTGAGAAAGTCTGCGATAAAACAGGGGAAGATCCAACCTGTAGCAGGTAAGTGTTAAATGCTTTAGTTTTGTCATTTTCTTTGAGAAAGTGTTCAATTCCCTAATGTGAGCAGTGGTATTAAATTGGGCTTTTCATGTTTTCATCTATTCCCATTTCCAATTTCTTTGCTTACTGTATGTTTAGAACATTTGGAGCTGCTGGAGGAAATGTAAGATTAGAGCTAAAGACAATCTCATCTGAAAAGATGTTCCAAATTCTTGGGAATTTTGTGCAGGTCGGTGATCGGAAACAGCATAGCGGACCATTTGGTATATTTCGGCATCGAATTAATGTGCAGGGAGTGGCGATCCTGCAGAATTGTGATGGAACGTGTTTTGCTACAATATGGCAAAACAGATGTTGATGGAAATTTTGTCCTCTCAAGGGATCCTGCAACTCCGATTATCAAATTGAATACGCAGTCGGATGCTGGGGGCTTCCGCCGTTAATATTTTACCGGTTGGTCATGCGAACCGAGATTACACAGAGGTCCATCAGTCGTGGGCTTAATCTCTCCTGTGGCCTATGAATGTTGTTGTATATGGAATAGGGCTGGAAGGATTCTGTGTTCATAATTATGTGTGTATATGTATATTTGTGCAACCTGACTTGGATCATTATGAACAGTGACCGCCCATTCATTACCGATGATAGATTTGGTTTGTTGTTCCCACGCAAAAACTGTAAATAATTGTAGTTATTGCGAGTATTTTTTAAATGTTACAAGTAAAATACAAGCCATTGCTAGCGCTATTCTCTTCTGAAATGCTTAACGAGTCCCTTTATATTTCTAATACATGCCTGTTGGGATGTCATCGAAGCTTCAATTCATGCTGAATTCAGCCACGAATGTATAAGAAAGCTCAAAGCCATAACTCCTGTGGATTAATCTATAAACTTTGAACAACTTATGAACAAATATGCCCGACAGTCTGAGCTAAACAAGGTGTCACGTGAACTTCCAAACTCTTGTAGTGGATTCTTGTAGTGGGCAAGTGAATGCGAAGTCTACTTTAGGGTTGAGAACAAATGTTTTTCTTCTGATATATATATTTTTTAGTGTGCACTTTGAAAATAAATTGATTTGGAGTAGCAAAGGGATTAAATGTTAAGTTATATGATTATTTATTTATAAAGTACATCATTTTAAATCTAATTACAAGTATTTTCAACATAAAACACTGTATTAGTTACATTACTGCAACCCGCGATAAACAAACAAGATTAAGATACGACATTATAAATAAAAAGCCTTTTTAATTCGGAGGATTTGAAAAAAAGACTTTATGAAAAAAAAAAATTTTGGTCAATAGGCTCTTTTTTTTTTTTTTTTTTTTTTTTGCAAAAAAAACAAGCTTTTTGGGCAAGAAACTGCCCCAGCTTTTTTTTTGTTTTTTTTCCATCTTATTTAAGTTCCTCTTCTTGCTACAATTTTTTTCCTCATCTTTCTGAAAAAAAAAACTGAGACAGTTTCCTTGTCCAAAAAAGCTTGTTTTTTGGTGCCACAAAAAAAGAGGTCATTTCCCCAATTCATTTTTTTTTTTGGCCCTTTTTTCAAATTATTCCTTTTCATTCCCTTCAAGTTTTCATCACACTGTCTTCAACAAAATCAACCGCATGTTGTTCCTGCAGAATTTACTAAATTATTTGTTTTTTTTTTTTTGTTAAAAAAAACAATAAAACATAAGAAAAGCTTGTGAGCACCCAAAGTAATTCCTCTTCTGCATTTGGGGTAGTGCTTTTCTCTTTTTCAACAGCACTAGACGCTTTTGTTTTTGTTGCAGTACTTTCGAGTGCTTCTTCATTTTGTGCTGCATTCCCCTTCAAAATTTTGGGCTTTTCTGCACTTGCATCTATACATACTAAGGGTTCATAAAACAGTTAATCCAATTACGTTTATTGAATTAAAATATAACTCTAATTTGTAAAAATTTTACAAATGTTTCATAATGATATCATTAAAATTATTTATATGTAATTATATAGCATAAAATGTAATATCATTAAGATAATTACTATATTATTAAAGATATTTTTAAGATATTTTAAATATTGTGTTATATTTTAATTTTATAACAATAATTTAGACACATATTGTAATTTTTTCTACATACTAATTAATATCATTTTCTTTATAAGTAATATTGTGTGCTTTTAAACCTCGCATCTTGTCACATCTAAAACCTATATAAAACCCACAAAAATCATTATTTTAAAGTACATATAAGTATATTTATAAAAAGCAAAATAATGTAGAAGATTATAAGTTACTTGTCCAATTTGCAACAGAAAATGTCTACGATATATAGTAAATTATAAAATTATTACTAGCTCACCTCCTAACAGCTAAAAACATGGTGCTAAAATATAAGAATAATGTATAGGATTTTTGCTTTCTTTGACAAACAATTTTCCCTACCAGGCACCACTAATCTAGTAGGAAATCACAAGTTTAATTCATTGTTTATTATATACTATTTACCTCTATAAAAGTGAGAATGCGTGTTTTTGTCATGCTTCTAATGCATGCCAAGTTCATTTTGTCACATGCACTCTTTCTTTTTCATGCATGTTTTTCTTTATTCTTTTTTTTTTTTTCTCTTTCTCTTTATTTACACCTTTTTCCCTCACACTTTTATTTGTATAGCCTTATAATCTCTCTCTTCTTTTTATATTTCCTGTTATCATTGTAAGTATTTTTGATGCATTGTGCTAAAATACTTTATCTTTTACCTTTTTTTATATATCTAGCTACTGTCTATAATATTACATCAAATTATATTATATAAAACACGTTTTATGCGTAATGTACAATTATAACGCATGTGAGCTCAAACCTTTTTTTTTTTCTTTCTTTTTTTCTCCATTGTTTGGTTTTTTTTTTTTTTTTTTTTTGGCTATAGTCTTCTTT
>CAMOHE010040619.1:0-11464 GCA_946598075.1 Artocarpus hirsutus | reverse complement strand
GGGCTAGGCGGGTGGGGGAGGCGAGGGGGGTGGGGGCTGACATATTCACAATTATGAATATTTGTAATTGATTACACGATGAAGAGGGTGAGGGGGCTGAGCGGGTGCGGGCGGATGGTGGCGAGGGGGGGTGGTGGGGGTGGGTAGGGCGAGGGTGGGCTGGGCGAGTGGGGGAGGCGAGGGGGGTGGGGGCTGGGGCGGTGGGTGGGGCGAGGGTGGGTTGGGTAGGGGCAAGGGGGGGTGGGGCGAGGGTATGGCGAGAAGGGTAGGGGGCGAGGGGGGTGGGGCGTGGGTGGGGGGGGCGACGGCGACGGCGAGGGTGAGGGGGGTGGGTAGGGAAGAGGGGGTGAAGGGGATGGGGGGGCTGGGGTGGTGGGGGGGGCGAGGGTTGGTGGGGGGAAGGGGGTTGGGGGGGCTGGGGTGGTAAGGGGGGGGGTTGGGGGCGAGGGGGGGCGGTGGGGGTGGGTGGCGCGAGGGGAAGAGGAGAGAGAGAGGGAGGGGAAGGAGGAGAAAGAGGGAGGGGGAACTTACCGACAGCGTGTACACTATGGCGGCGGCGTGGAGATGATGGTGGCAGAGGGAGGCCGGATTTTAGAGAGAGAGAAAATAAGAAGGATTTTAGAGAGAGAGAAAGAGGAATTTGAGAGAGAGGGATTTTAGAGTGAGGAATGGGCACACATAAGCAAAAATTTAAGGGGGATAGGGGTGGCGTGGATTTCAAAAATTTAAGGAGAAAAATAAGCAAAAAACACTATCTTCCTTGATTGTTTTTGGCAAAAATCGTCATGGAAGAGCTTCTTCCACAACGGTTCTAGAAATCGTTGTGGAGGAGGCATCTTCCATGATGGTTTTTTCCAAAAACTGTCGTGGAAGATGTCTTCCACGACGGCTTTTGCATAAACCATCGTGGAAAAATTATCTTAAAAATTTCTTCACACATTATATTCTTTGCTGCCCAGGGTGGCCAGCCCGTGTGTTAAGCATCCAATGGCCTAAAATGTATACTTTATCTCCGTTTTCACCAGAAATTTAACTATAGATAGATCTACAAAAATTAAGAAAAGATTGAAAAATGCAATAAGTTAAAGCGAAATGTTCCAAGTAAATTAACATATATACAAATTATTGATGCTCATCTTTTTATCTTCTTTTTCATTGGTTCCTCAATACATATCCATTCCACATCTTCATGAAGCAAGTGCAAAACATCATCTTCAAAATTATCTATCTCTTCAACCAGTGGCAATCCCTTTGTGAATGAAGGGATGTCTATGCTATCTTCATCAACTTCTTCACCATTGATAACTATTCTTGGCTTTGTTGAGATGACTAGAGATAACTCCATGTCTTGGGGATCTGTAGTATAAAAAACTTAGATTGCTTGTGATGCCATAATGAAGGGATCATTCCTATATCCCAATCTTCTAAAGTCAACCACCATAATGCTGTCATCATCGTTCTTAACATAGTTATTGCCGGCCCACTTGCACTTAAAAAGTGCTATACATAATCCCCCATAATCAAGTTCACAAATATCTTCAATGAAGCCAAAGTAGTTTATGGTCCCATATATCGGATTCTTGTCCTTGGCGGAGGCAATATGCATAGCCTCCACATGGAGAGTCACATCGCTATTTTGCACCGGATGCTTCTCATCCCTTTCGCGAGTATAGAAAGTGTAACCATTTATGGAATATGACGTGTACCTTGTAACTACGGACGACAGACCTCTCTATCTAGGTTCTTCAACTCCAGTGACATGCCTCCAGTTTGTGATGTGGACCACTTGCCATAGATGTGTGCTCTAATCTACAATCAAACCGTCCGGTTGTGTTCATCTTGCAACCACTTCTCATTTCTTGCTCTTTTTGGGTATGCTTTTTTTAATTCATTCATGTGCACCTCAATGAAAGGCTCCACTTCATTAGCATTGTGCAAGACATAAAGAGAAGCTTGCTCCCACTCCTCTTGATTTATTGATGAAGGATTGCCCATAGATAGTCCCCTAGCCTCAATGTTTATAGCCTTTGGCACCCCAATTGAGTCTGCATTAGATAGGTACTTGGAACAAAATTCAACTGATTCCTCAGCTATATAACTTTCTATAATACATCCCTCCGGCCTATTTTGATTCTTCACATAGCCCTTCAAAACCTTCATATATCTTTCAAACGGGTACATCCATCGCAAATTCACTGGTCCACATAACTTAACATCACGTACTAAGTGCACCGTTAAATGAATCATGATGTCAAAAAATACCGGTGGAAAATACTTTTCAAGCATGCATAAGGTTTGCACCAACTCTGATTGCAGTGAATCTAGCACAAGTGGATCAATGACCTTTGTACATATTGAATTGAAGAACGAGCACAACTTGGAAATTGCAAATCTCACATCCTTTGTTAGAATTTCCTGCAAAGCAAGTGGTAGTAATTGCTACATCAACACATGACAATCGTGTGTTTTCATGCCAATATGCTTCAAATCCTTCACCGACACCAACTTTTTGAAGTTCGAAGAATATCCGTCTGGCACTTTTAATGAAGCAAGCCATACACAGAGCCTTTTCTTTTCCGCTCTAGATAACATGTGCTTTGCCAGAGGTAAGTTAGTACGGTTATCTCTTTTCTCGGGAAACAAATTAGGCCTAATCTCTATTTTCATGAGATCCAACCGAGCTTTTTCACCATCCTTAGTCTTGCCTGGAATGTCAAGCAAAGTGTCGACTAAGGATTCACAAACGTTTTTCCTAATATGCATAACATCCGAGCAATGACGAATAAAAAGTGTCTTCTAGTAGGGAAGATTAAAGAAGATTGATCTCTTTTTCTATGGTCCATCATTTTGCGACTCCTCCTTACCTCAGTTTCTTCTACTGAATATGACTCCTATATCTTTTACCATTTCAAATATTTGTTCACCTGTCAAAGGGTGAGGAGGGTCTCTTTCTTCACTGTTACCATTAAAGGCTTTTTTTGTTTGCGGTAGAGATAATTTCTTGGCAACCATCTTCTATGACCAAGAAAAACAGTTTTCTTTCCATTCTTCAATCGTTTGTGAGAAGTTTCCATCATACAAATAGGACAACCAATAGAACTCTTCATCGAATAACCAGATAAATTGCCATATGCGGGGAAGTCATTAATTGTCCATATCAACATCGCACGGAGTGTGAACATCTCTTTTCGGTAAGCATCTCTAACTTCAACTCTATTTTCCCACAACTTTTTTACATCATCGATTAACGGTGCCCAAGTATACATCAAAGCCATTGCCTGGTTGGTGAGGACCCGAAATCAATAAAGACAACATTAAAAATTTTCGCTTCATGCACATCTTTAGAGGGAGATTATAGTTAACAAGTATTACGAGCCAAGTGCTATGCCTACTACTCATGTTACCATGTGGGTTCATTCCACCCGTCGACAAAGCGAAATGTATGTTTCTTGGATCTGCATTAAAGTTGGGATGATCGGCTTCAAAAGTCTTCCATTGTGGTGAATCCACCGCTTGTCTAGGCATACCATCATCCACCCATTTGTCATGATGCCATGTCAAATTCTTGGCATGTTTTGGGTTTCTGAATAAACGCCTCAAACATGGTATTGGTAGAATGTATCATACACTTTCTTTGGCACTCCATTCTTGCTGTCTTTTGGCTCCTTTAATTTCTTCCACCTTGCTTGTTGACAAACTAGACAATAATTCTCATCCTCATACTCATGCCTATAGAGATCACAATCATTTTTACAAGCATGAATTTTCTCATAATCCATTCCCAAAGTGCTCAAAGTTTTCTTAGCCTCATACATACTAGTTGGTAATGTATTACCCTATGGTAGGAGCCTTCCTAAAAATTTCAATAGCTTTGTGAAACTAAAATTTGACCAGCTACCCGACGCTTTCAAATTCCATAATCCAATTACAGCAGACAATTTAGTGAAATTAGTACACCCCTCATACACGAGTGTCTCTGCATCATTCATCATTGTCTCAAATAAATCTGGACGGTGCACTAAGTGTTCTTCTAAATCATTGACCATGTCAACCATATTGTCTTGATCCTCCATATTATCCTCCACAATAGCTTGCTTTCTTTACTTAGTAAAGTTGGATTGAAATTAGACTCGCCATGAAAATGCCACATTTGATAACTACTTATAATTCCTTTTTGAAATAAATGTCCTCTAAGAATTGTAATTGGATACAATCTATGGTTTCCACATTGAACACAAGGACATCGAATTTTATCACCATTTGTATGACTTTTGGCAAAATCCAAGAACTCTTCCACACCATTCACATACTCTCTAGACAATCAAAAATTCCGCATCCATTTCCTATCTATTTTGCAATTCCTAAATCAAAATAATAAATAGCAAATATTCAATTAAAATTAATTTCACAATTTATATATATACCCACCTACATATATTAATTAATCATAAAACAAAAACATCACCAATCATAAAACAAGTTATACATACTCATTATAAAGCGAAGAAATCATACCCATGACCCACAGTACAAACTTCATTGAATAAACAACAAAATCAACAACTATTTATCAATTTCAGATTAACTATACAACACAATCAACAACTATTTATCAATTTCTACAAAAACTTACAATTTGGGCTAAGATTAAGGAGTGTGGAGGCGGAGAGAGATGGCGGCGACTGATTTGGATGGGTCTATATTTGTATTTGTAAAGTGTGTTTCTAAAATGTGTCAAAATGTCGAGGTAGGAAATGGGATATTAAGTATGCTACCATGACTGTTTTGTCAAAAAATCGTCGTGGAAGACGTCAGCTACCACAATGGTTTTTTGAAAAACTGTCGTGGTAGCTGACATCTTCCACAATGATTTTTTAAAAAACCATTGTGGTATCTCGGTTCCTTCCCATGACGGTCTTTTTTTTTCATGGGCATAAGTCTCCGTGCTTTTTTGACCTTACCACAACGGTTTTTAGGAAACGGTTGTGAAATAAAGGTCGTGTAATCAATAATTTCTTGTAGTGCGGGGATGAGGTGCAACGAAGGGTAGCGAGGGCAACGGTGGCAAGAAGAGGACACATGAGGGTGGTAGAGGCAAGATTGTGGATGAGGGCATCAGAGGTGAGGGCAAGTGCAAGGGTGGGCAATGTCAATGGAGACGGATAGGACGAGGGAGATGTAATGACCCAAAAAATTCAAACATTAATAACTATGATTAATTAAGGATTTTTTCCATATTACTCAGCTAAGAGCGTAAGAAAATACAATTTAGCAATTATTAACATGTAAATTTGAAGCTTTTACTAGCCGTAAGACCTTAGAAATAAATAATGTTGTGAATGCACAAATTATGTGCTTTATTTATGAAACATGTAATAATGTAATGTTATGATAGTACATTAAAATAATTAAAAATAATTATTTAATGTGCTAAACCAAGAGTTTATGATTCATTAATTTCATGCATGAGCCAAGAGATGATGTTATTTAGCAAAAAGTAGAATTTCCAACTTACTATGATTATGTATAAATTCCTATATGTTATCAATATAGTAAAAGAAACTCAAATCAATAGTGACCATGAGCTCCATACCATCATTCAAAAAAAAAATAGTGAGCACCAAGTTTAAGTACGCAAGGTTTATGACAATTTTACTAAGATTGATTTCAAAATTTTAGAAGATCAAAAAGTAAGATAAGAATTTTAAGAAAGTAATAAGGATCATTGGAAGTTCAGAAATTCCAATGTTTTGAATGTGTATAGTTAATTATTGTACACATTAATAATTATGTAAGGTTTATTATTATTGTTGTAATAACAATGACAATAATAATAATATCAGTTATTAAAATAATAATGAATAAGAAGAAGAAGAAGAGCATTGATGGAGTCCACAAATACTGATCTATTGGTAAGATGTGGACCCATAAATGGCTCTTTACAAGAAGTAGTTCGTGAAGCACGAGATTGTGCTAAGTTTGAAATTTAAAATTAAATTGACTTTTGATAGTCAATTTAATTTACAAAACTTTTACAAATTACAACTATTGTTTTTAAAATGAAACTTGAAGTTTACAATATGAAAATTTTTAATGAAAATAATATGTTATAAATTTTGAAGTTTTTAAAATTGAAAATAACAGTAAACAAATAGATAAATAAATAAATATTAATAATTATATTGAGCAAAGTTAAATGCACAATATCTTTCTTAGAATTCATATACATATATGCATATATATACATATATATGTGTGTATAGTTGTGAAAATAATTAATCATCGATTTTGAGGACAAATGCATCAAAGTTTATTATTTCAAAATTTAAATCATGAAATCTATATAGTATGAATAAATTTATGAAAATGATTTCTATGTCAAAATGAATATTGCAGTAACGCAATAATACAACAAGAGAATTATAAATTTATGTGATTTTTTTTAGAGTGCAAATAAAATACACTTTTTAAAAGTACAACTATGTCCACAAAAATTTAAAAGTTACAGATCAAATTTTATCTACCTGATACTGCACAGTTTGGATTGTGTAGACCACAGAGTTGTCTATAAATACATGAAAAAAAAATCAGTCAATCACCCAATCAAATCAGCTCATTTCTCTCTCTACTCTCTCTCTCCTCAAACTCAGTCCAAGATTCGGCCACCATTTTTGACACCTCCCACACCGTTGGAAAGATCTCGAGGAGCTGAGTCTGACGGTATACCATGCCACCCAAAATGCCACCGGAGTAAGCCACACGTGTCGCCTGAAGTGGCAGTGAAGCTCATTCTTTTCGATGTGATTTCTCCTCCGTCCAAGCTCCGATCGACACGATCTTGGTGTCAACGGACTCAGATTTACGATAGGAACAAGAAGATGCCAATTTCAAAGCTCAATTTTGGCCAAAAAAACTTCATCAGAGTAGCCCCATTCCCACTGTCGCGCCACCTCTCGATGTCACCATTCACAGCGACGTTGTGACACACCGCCTATGCCATTTGACTCAGAGGGTTTCGGTGAGCAAAACCCCCTGATCAATTGCTGGAGATGGCAGCCCGATGCCGGAGTTCCAAGAGCACCATCGTGCACCACCATGGGAGTCATTGATAGTGCACTTCCCGACCCTCTTCCCTAAATTGGCTGAGGCAAAACACTCAGTGAAGCACGAGGAAGCTTCCCCAGCCCTCAATTTCAGGCAACAACTGCCAGAAAAAACCCAACAGAGTTGCTCGTTCTTTTATCGTTGGCTTGTCATCGATTTTGTTGTTCCCGTCGATGGTGAGCCGAATTGGTGCATCCATCACGGTCAGAAGGGCACGAGTGACAAGTAGGTGCCTTCAATTTCGCAAAACGCCATCGGATCGACGGAGAACCATGACCCGCCATCGTGAGGAGGTGAAGCCACCATTCCACGCCATGTCGAGCCCCAACATAAGAGGAGAAATTTTCAGAGAACTACGGGGAACAAAATCCCTAACTCAATTTCACAGAAGCTTCGCCGGAGATAGGAGATCAGAGTCTCCATTTTTGTCGCCCACTTCAAAATTTGATTTGCTATGTTAGAGGCCGAATTGGACAAAATTGACACCGCCATTGGACTCAGAAGGGTCAAATTAGGGGGGCTAGGCTCGAGCTCAACCACCAACGGGACCAATTGGCACCGGTCAACCACCACTTCGGGTTTTTATGATTCGGACCTCCGATCGATGATCCGAGACCACTTCCTGACTCATTTTGACACTCTGAACCCAATGGTGACCTCCGTTCGAGTTAATTCTACTTCGATAAAAATCATTCGGTACCAACTGCACGTGGATCGAGGCGACCCAAACTATAGTAACAGAGTCCAAAATGATGTTTTCAGCAATAATAAATCTCCATGGAGCATTACTAGCCATCCACAGTCACTCGAGGAGCACTGCTGAGGATGCTACGTAGACTACAGATACAGCGAGATGCAACTGGACCCGCTCAGTTCGGAGTCCAGGAAGTAGGAATCTTGCCTACAGTATGAATAGTTTTAAAAATAAATTAATTTTAAATATTTTCATAAAATTTATGAAAATGCATGATCAGTGATTTATTACACTGTTATATGTTATGATGTGATATGTTATGTTATGAAATGATGTGAAATGCCATGATGATGATGTGATGATTAATGTGTGATGTATGTAATATTTAAATTATATTGTTGATCACCTTCAAGTCAAGCATGATTATGATTTAAGATTCAAAAATTATGAGATTGTGATGTCATGTAGTGATAAGTCATACTACATACACATAATAATGCAAGTGAAACTTATATGACAAGTTAAGGGTGTCGTATCAACCTCCCGACCCACGGGGAGGTTCCATGTTAAAGAAATGAATAATCTTGGTGTTGTTGGGACCTCGCGAACCCTAACTTCCCAAGACTCGCACGCAATTGGTACGATCATTGGGCCCAAAGTAAGAAGATAAGATAAAGCTTAAATAATTAAGCATAATTTAAGTTGATAAGCAAGCATAAAATGCTCATGCATATTTTTACAAAAATGGTTTTTATTTATGTTTTGCGAGACTAATTTCCTACTTGCTGAGCGAAAGCTCATTTAAGTATGTTCATGCTGTAGGTAAGAAAACCTGTCAGCGGCACTTGATGGAAAGTGGTGAGCAGCTGACGAATGTGAAGATGGAAATGGATATCGCTTACGCAATGTAATATTTCTGCATTTTTATATTACAAATTTATGCATATTTTATTTTATGAAATTTCGTATGTTCACATCTTATGAAAAGTATGTGCATATGAATAAGTAAATAAGTTATGTAATTATGCTTTAAAACCGAGCTCGTGTTTACACAACCTGGGTTCAAAGGATTTTAAAGTTTAAGAATGTTGCATTAGATAATGCAACAAATACACGAACTATTTAAGTAAGAAAATTATAAATTTATTTAGGATTAAAAAACGATTATTAAAGTTTTACGTTATGTTAAGAAATGAATTTTATAGATATGTTTCTATGAAATTATTATGAAAGTTTAAAGGAAAAGCTTTAAGAAATTAGTATCTTAAACTTAAAAGATTAAGTTATAAGAAATTATGTTTTGGCGAGTTTAAGAAGGTTTGATGCAACAAATGTGTGAAGTTTTCAAGTGAGAAAATTATATGAACATTTATAATAAGAAAAATGTTTATATAAGTTTATGCCAAAATAAGCAATGATTTTTATGAATATGTTTTTAGGAATTTACCTTTAGGAAAGTATAGATAAATATGCTTTAAAAGTTATTATTATTATATTGGTTTAAATAAACAAGTTCCAAGTAATTATTATTATAATAAGTTTTGAAAAGATTTATTTTTAAGATATCAGCATGCTATGTTTAAGATGTTAAATTATAAGTAAAATATATAAATGATTTTTTTTTAGAAAGTTTTAAAGAATATATAAATGAGGTTTTTATCTCAATATTAAATTTAAAATTGTTTTGAAAATAGTTTTATTTAAATTAAGAAATGTCCTTAAAGTAATAGTTGCTAAATAATCATCTTCATGTTTAAAAAGAAAAGTTCAAGGAACTTACTATGGTTATGTTTCAAGAAATAAATGTTATGAGTTATGTAAAGGATTATCTTTTGGAAATTATGGTTATGTTAAGAAGTAACTATTATCATTACGTTATCATCACGTTGATAAATTTATGTTATTATATTCGGTTTACGAAATTAAGTTTTAAGAAATAATTATTATATCTTTCAAATTTACACATTGAGAATTCTTTATTATCAAGAATTCATTTATTACTAAGTTTTGAAAAACAATTAGTACTTCCTTTAAAGCTTTATGTCAAGGATTCGATAGCAAGAATCCATTTAAAAAAAGAAAAATTTTATTCCAAAATTTTTGTACTTTATTCTTAAGTATGTTAAAGTTTATGAACATATTTAAGTTAAATGACGGCCACGTAAGGAGGGTCGTCACAGGAGAGGGGAGAATTAGGAGACTGTGAAGGCAATTGGGTGATTGTGCAACAATAGAAAGGGAAAGGGCGATTGGAAAAGACGAGGAGAGGAAGAGAAAGAGAAGACTAAGCGAGATCATTTTTTAGAAAGTTTAAAGGCTGCCTGACCTTAGACGATAGTTTTTTAGTAAAGCAACATCTATAGTAAAATATTAGACAATGGTGTTTTATAGACCTTTGTCTAAATTATGGTACATATTTTCGAAAGATGGAACTCTTTGTGCCACGCAAATATAACATAGATTTTCATAAAAACTGTCGTCTTTTAAACGAAGTAGTTAAAACTACGTTTTGTAGTTGTGAATTTAGAAATTTTGAAGGCCAAATTGTCAGATAGAAATTTAGGGGGAAAACTCCTAAACATTGTAAGATGTTAAAAAACAAAATCCGAATGAATTATGACGAGGGAGGCGACGTTGCGAAAGGATGGATGTGATAGAGTTGTGAAAGTGAAATCAGAGTCTTAATAAAGATTACTCCAATTACCAAAGATTCAACATTCAACGGCAGTGCTGTCCACCAGACCCACTACGACCTTTTTTCCCAGTAGTGCCAGTGGAAAAATGGAAATTGTATTCCACCGCATGATAAAAAGATTAAAGTGTTCATTTATAAAAAAAAAAAAAAAAGAAAAGAAAATGAGAGAACGGGAAGACTCTCTTGGGTACATAGATGATGAGGTAAGCGATCACCACATTGTATGGGAACGCCGAACCCTACGGGTTTCTTAACAACAAGATTAATATTTGACATATTCTACAATGTAGTATAAATGGAATTGCTATTTATATGATATAAAAGGTTCAATTTCTATAAGAATCGTATTTGGAACGTAGGCAATGACGTATGAAACAATTCCATGAATTCAACACTTATGATGATATATTACTCCAGAAAAAAAATTCAAGCAAGATTATAAACATTTATACAGCTAAAAAATAAATTGATTACTATAATCAGAAGTGTTGAATTCAATACGTCATTTTCTCCTGCGCACCAAATACGATTCTTATAGAAACTAAACCTTTTATAAATAGCAATTCCATTTGTAAGAATGGTATAAAAGGTTAAAATAGCAATTCCATTTATAAGAATCTAAATGGAATTGCTATTATAACCTTTTATACCATTCTTATAAATAGAATTGCTATTTATAAAAGGTTTAATTTCTATAAGAATCATATTTGGTGCGTATGCAATGACGTATGAAACAATTCCATGAATTCAACACTTATGATGATATATTACTCCTGAAACAAAATTCAAGCAAGATTATAAACATTTATACAGCTAAAAAATAAATTGATTACTATCATCAGAAGTGTTGAATTCAATACGTCATTTTCTCCTGCGCGCCAAATGCGATTCTTATAGAAACTAAACCTTTTATAAATAGCAATTCCATTTATAAGAATGGTATAAAAGGTTATAATAGCAATTTCATTTAT